>CAJNDT010000206.1:187098-274122 GCA_905221615.1 Symbiodinium sp. CCMP2592 | reverse complement strand
ACTGATGCGTCCGAAACGCTTTAACAACAATTTTCCGAATGCAGTGGTAGGGACTGCGCGCGTTTTGAGTCGCGGCGGATGCCTTGGCAAACTTTGTTGAAGCGCCGCGAAAGTGTTGGCAAAAACAAGGCCAAACGAAGACTGATACGCACCTATCTTTGCATTCGGAAACTTGTCTTGATAGCCTTACGGCCAAATTCTGCGATGTTTCTTTTCTGTTTACCAATACAATCAATACAAACTGCTGTGAGTGAGAGAGAGAGAGAGAGAGAGAGAGAGAGAGAGAGAGAGAGAGAGAGAGAGAGAGAGGGAGAGAGAGAGAGAGAGAGAGAGAGAGAGAGAGAGAGTGCGAGGGAGCGAGGCAGGGAGTGAGGGAGGGAGGGACGCGGGAGCCTGCGAGACTCGAGTTTGATGTCGTTCTTGAGATCTTCCAAGCAAACAGTCCCTGAGTGCAGAGTGGAACTTTTGCACAAGCAGTCCAAGTTGTTGCCATCGCAGACAGAGTCTTGGCCCTGGCAGTGTTTGAAAGCAAGGAAGTGTGCGCATGACTGCGAGGGCGCAGTGAGAGGATCAGAGCGCATTCTGTCACGGAAGAGCGAAAAAACTATATGTCTCGCTGACTCTTCCGTCTGACGTGGGCAAAAGTCTTGACCAGGATGGGCTATGATGACACGCCAGACATGCTGCGGCCCCAGTGTGTGTAAGAGCAAAGGGAGAGAACTCCCGACTGTAATGAATTCCTGCGTCATGCGAGGGCATCTGACACCTCCCGACTGTAATAGATTCCCTGAGTTATACGAGGGCGTGGTTGATGAAGTGGCCATTTGTTTCCAAGACGCAACCGGACTGGAGACCACGAGTAATCAGCTCATGGATAAAGACCCGGAGACCACTAGAATACACCAGAATGTTCGGCGGTGCCCGGTGCCGGGACATTTCAGGAGCGCAAAGCCTCGCAAAAACCGTGGTCCTGCAAATCCGTGCTTTAGATTAATAATTCTATGCTCCCACAGCGGTTTTGAAGGACCCCAGGTGTCACCTTGCAGTTCTGGTCTGCCGTGGTCCTGCGCGGTCCTGCGGTAGTGGTTTCTGCAATGAGAGCAGGTCCAGATAGGTAGAGGTTGGGTCCTGCTCCGTTCCTGCGCAGCGTTTCGCAGGCTTAAACAGTGGATGCTGCGTATCATGTCATGAAGAATCCTGTCAAAGCAGCGTCTAAAGCCCAGGGGTTGTCGGTAGTCATTCTGCCAACGGGGCCCTCCAAACCAGAGACTTCCTCAGTTCTCGGGAGCAGCACAGGATGACATGTTGGACGTCGTAGGCCAAGAGATCGTCAACATGTTCTGGTCTTGAAGCCATAGCCTGCTGTTAATTGGTGAGTACCGTGCATGCGAAGCAGGCATTTTGCCGAAGCCATGTTCCTTTTGCCCGCAAAACGTCGTCGTTTGCAGGGCAAGCAGAGCCCGCCCGAGGGGGCAAACACCAGGGAAGCACGGACGCAGGTGCAGACCTTGGTCCGAGATGCGTGGGTGGCGAGGAGAATGGTCGAGGAAGGCTCACATGGGCACGCGCGGCGTAACATCTTGCGTGTGGAGTTTAGTAATGTGGAGCAGAGAGCTCCATTGCTAGAGGCCATGTGGGGCCGAATTCCCGTGCATCTCATGGCAGCGGCCAGGGCTGTTTTGGCCGCTTGGCGTACAGAACAGCCTATAGTGATGAACGAGCAGCCGCTGCCTTCCTATCGAGGTTCTGGCACAATGTTCAGATACAGTGGTTCCTGGTCCAAGATCCCAGATGTCAGGGCCAGCGCAATGCTGGCAGAAGGCGACGCAAGGATTGCCGATGTGTGTCGCCTCTTGCAGGACAATGCCGATGTTGCAGCCCTTTGGAGAGATTTCCAACGTTTTGCCGAGCAGCTACGGCAAAGCAGCAAGATGGATCGGTTGACTTTGGCGTGTGAGCTGCACACAGCTGTGAGTCTGGACACGCTGACGCCCAGCATCCACTTCCATCTCATGTTTGACTCCAGATGCTTGGCGCCGGCGCAGTTATTCTGAACTTTTGTCCAGATCCAAGTTCTGAATTCTTCGTCATACGTCCCCTTGTGTTTTGAAATCTTGATGGAGCGTGAAAATTTCAGCCACATGCAACAGGACTTGTCGTCAACAGTGTTCCTGGTAGGCCAGATGATCCCCCATGCCCCTTTTGCTCTTGATGTAGCAACAAGGACAGACGGTGACGCTGCCGAAGCCCAGTCTGTTGTTTCGTGGCGCCGTTCCGCATCAGTCTGTGGAGTGCAAGCAAGCCCGTGGGAAAGCTTGCCGAAAGGCCTACGACCAGGGGCACTACTACCTGCAGGTGCCAAAGACTGGCTCCATTCATATGACGACGACAGCAGCAGCCTTCACCACCTTCCCTGTTGCTCCGGATTGGATCACCAACTTATGGCAGGCCTGTAAAATCACGGAGCAGGTTGCGGAGCAGGAGTATTTGCGCTGCAAGAAACACGTGAAAGCCTACTTAGACAACATGAAGTTCCATGCCCAATGCGTGCAGACACAGGTCGTCAAAGCGAGGAAGGCGCAAGATCTCCAGGAGCTTCAGCCCCTCATGAAAAAGGCCGTCGTGATCGAGCAAGTCCAGCGTGACTTCCTTCCACAATTTACCCGACCCATGTTCAGAAGGAGCTTTTTGGTCCTAAGTGGACCCACGCGCCTTGGCAAAACAATCTTTGCCCGCAGTCTCTTCGGTCATCGCGAGACACTAGAACTCAACTGCTGTGGAGTGAGTCAACCTGATTTGCGTGCCTTTGACAATTTGCTGCATCGAGCCATCTTGTATGACGAAGCTTCGACGGCTATGGTGCTCAGCAACCGTCGCCTTTTCCAGGGATCTACAGAAGAGGTCACGCTCGCTCATTCTGGAACAAACATGTTCACCTACAGTGTGTACGTCTACAACGTCGCCATGATCCTGACATCGAACTCTTGGCTACGTGAGCTGGAGGAATTGCCGAGAGAGGAGCGCGAGTGGCTCGAAGGTAATTCAATTTGTATAAATTGCACGCAGCCGCTTTATGAGACGTAACAGCCAAGACACGAGAAAGCTCTGACCGTTCCGGAGATGTTAGAGGCTTCTGAAGCCCGCGAGCCAATCCGAAGCGCGGAGAACTGCAAGGTCCGAGCTCTCAAGGAACAGCCGGTAGCTGCGAGCCCTTCAACCCCAATCTCCAAGCCCTAACAGCGGTCAAGCTCCATGGAGCACACCTCGGAACAGCCGGTAGCCCCGAGCCCTTAAACTCGAAGCCCTAACACCGGTCAAGGTCCACGGAGTCACCTGCAGCTTGATGGACGTGGCCTCGGAAGCGTCATGTAAAGTATGACGAGTTCCGAACAACAGAGAGTGATGGTTCCAGACATTGTGTGTATATGTGGAGAGAGAGAGAGAGAGAGACAGAGAGAGAGAGAGAGAGATAGATAGATAGATAGATAGATAGATAGATAGATAAATAGTGCGCGCGTGTATGTGGGTAGGTGTGTATGTGCGTGCGTGTGTGTGTGTGTGTGTGTTTATTGGGAGTTCTCTCACAGTATTCTTTTCCGTGAAATGCTGTCAACTAGACGGGTGCATACATGTTCCGTCTGCTTTGTTTTGGTTCCCTCCAAGTCCTAAATCATGCATCGTCTTGCAGATACGCTTTTCTCTAAATGTTTGGCCGTCAAAGGCTAGAGGAGTGCATACATGTTCCGTCTGCTTTGTTTTGGTTCACTCCAAGTCCTGGATTATGCATCGTCTTGCAGATACGTACCGGAAAACATGCATCGTCTTGCAGATACGCTTTTCTCTAAATGTTCGGCCGTCAAAGGCTAGAGGAGTGCATGCATTTACCGTCCGATGGGTTTGGTTCACCCCAAGCCCTAAATTATGCATCGTCTTGCAGATACGTGCCGGAAAACATGCATCGTCTTGCAGATACGCATTTCTCTAAATGTTTGGCCGTCAAAGGCTAGAGGAGTGCATGCATTTTCCGTCCGATTTGTTTTGGTTCACTCCAAGTCCTAAAGAATGCATCGTCTTGCAGATATGGTGTCAGGTCTCGTGCTGTGTAAACGGTTTGTACATGCAGCAGATCCAAGCTTCCACGCGCCGCTGCAGGTCTGTCTAAATTCATTGTGACCGGGTGGCAGCCTGAGTTGAGACGGTCTTCAGGCACATTATCACATCTTGGACTGCAACCAGTCTTGCAGACGTGTCCTGGTGTTGGATATAGTGCTGTGTAAGCTAGGTTTCCCACCCTTCCGGGGGCCGAGGATAGTAGCCTTTGACCCCATGGGCGCATCCCTGGAGGTCGCTCTTGTGAAGATATGCTCCGTGGCAGAGGCATGTTGTGCAGCGCGAAAACAGCTGGAAAGACAGTGGTTTGGGCGTGCAAGATCTGCGCAGAGTGTTTTCTCCCTGCCGCACTGTCCATTTTTGTGGCCTGTCCGTCTTAGCAAAGGTCCAAGCAAGCCTTGCCGAGCTGGTCTTTTTCCGTAAAGAGGCCTCGCAGGTGACGTTGTTTAGCGAGGTTGTTCTGCTGCAGAGTGTCGCAGGAACAGTTGGAGGCTGATGCTGGATTCTTCTCTATGTACAGAGGCTTCTCTATGTACAGAGGCCAGGTCTGTGTCTGCTTTCCTTCTGGACCACATTGGGTGTGTCTTTCTGCGAGGCACCGCTGTTGCTGGACGCACGTTGCGGACGAGGTCCTGAGGAGCGGTAGCTTTGGAGCACAGGCCTGGTGGCTGGAGAAAGGTTCATGCGGATTCTGTGTGCTTGTGTGGGCGTGCCGGATTACAGACATGCCATGAACGCAGAAGGGCTGGACGCTCTCTACCAACTGGGTTTCTGCAGCTGTTTTGTAGCTGTGGCCAGACCTCGTTGCGTGGGGACCTGAAGGCGCGGAGCAAACCAAGTTTCTGCGGTGTGGAAGAAAGCTGATGCATGACACAAGGTGCTGGGTAATGCCTCCGAAGCAGAGCGACCAGCAGGTAGGCTTCTGTAGTTTGATCATGCTTGGTTGGAATGCCAAGCTATGCTTGTTAGGTACTGCACCAAGAGCTTCTGCGTCTGAAAGAGACGCGCAAGGCCTTGAAAGCAGAGCTGCGCGAGCAGTCGAAAGAGCATCGGAACCTGATGGCACGACGCAAGCGCCTCCTGCAGGCTCGCGTAGAGCGACGCCGTGTGATTTCGCGTTTCTGGCTTGCTGGCCAAGCCAGGCCACAAAGAACTTAAGCAACGAAGACCTCCAGCTGCTGCTACGTGCGCGAGAAGGTTTGGTCCAGACTCTTTCTATTATAGTAGACTTGTGGGTGTACTTCGGGGAGGCGTTGCTGCTGCTGCCCCCAACGGTCAACCTCTCGCTGACAACGCAGGCAGGAATGCGTGGGAACGTTGTTGTCACACACACACACAGACACACACACACACACACACAGACACGCACAAATTGCCGACAGGTGGCGGTGGCGCAGGAGAGCCTGCAGGTGAGAACGCATGTCCTGTCTCATGCGTCGTTCGGTCTAGACAGTTGCGTTGGACGTGTGGTGTCTGCTGGGTCGACCAGAGTTTTGCAAATCCAGCAAAGCATGATGTGCGGTGCATGCATGCAGGAGCGGGCGCTGAGCGTTGAAGGCTCTGTGGCTGGCGTTGCTTTTCCTAGACTGTGCGTGATTGGTTCCGGTGTTGATTTGGCCTGTCTGGAGCAGCCTGGCCTGGGGGGGCCTCCCCGGTACTCGTGCATAAGTCCAGGCAAGCAGCCGTGCAGGGAGTTTCTATGCCTTAGTCGCTTCTGTCTGGGGTGTTGGACCAGAGCCTTGGGGACCCAAGTTCGTGGCAATCGCAGCTGAAGTTGGTTTAGCGTTCGATTCGGCTCGCGCGGAGCCGCTTCTTCCAGCACCACTGGAGTCAGGCGAGTGGAGCCAGAGAGCAGTGACCACAGATGGCTGGGCAGTGGCTTCGTGCGCTACTCAGCCGATGCAACAAATGCTCCGATGGTGTGTCAGGGCATTCGCTTAAGGCTACCACTCTTGATTGGTGCGGCAAATATGGAGTCAGCGAGCAAGCTCAAACCCTTCTTGGTCACCATGCCCTCAAGGGTTCGTCTATGTATGCTTATATGCGAGACAAGCTTGCAGCACCACTGAGAGCTTATGACGGAATGCTCCGAAGCATTCGGCATGGTCTTTTCATTCCAGATGCAACTCGTTCTGGGTTATTCAAAGCTGAAGGTGAGGCTCATGTCATGGAGCTCGGCCATGAGCCCAGGCTCAGCACGGCCACTCCTCACTTGCATGATGGTGGGGTTTTCGGAGATGAGACCCCTGTTGGGTCTGAAGGCGAGGCCCAGCACTATAGCAAGACTGCATGGACGCCTGAACGGGAGGCTCAGTCTTTCCTTGATAATCAATTCACGGGCGAAGCTGAGGACGAGGCTGATGGAGTTGAGAGTCGGGCCCCTGAGCCCGCGCCAGGTTCTTCGTCTTCTTCATCGTCGAGCGTTCCGATGGGGAGCCCGGGACTGACTGGGTTGATGCCTTCGATTCTGGGCTCGGGGGTTCCTTTGAGAAGTCTAACCTCACTGCGCCTGACATGGAATTTTGGAGACATGATAAACTATGACCATCCACTCCATTGCGGTCAGTGCTTCTGGAGGTGTGTTCACTTGTGGTCGTAAGAGAACAGGTGATTACTCAAAGGTGACGCAAAGCGCTTTTCTGGAGACTCGTCTTTGTGTCAATTGCAAGAAGAGCAAACCTTTGAGAGACATCGGATCTTTGAATGCTGTGTTGGCTAAAAGCTTGAAACGATGATTTCTATGCCACGGCCTGAGTTGCTCCACAAAGAGTGGTTGCCGGGAAGTCCGGCCGACTTAAGGTTGGGTGCGAGGTGCACCCAGCTCAGTCTGTTAAACAGTCGAGCATCCGATGTGCAGCCCAAGGGATTTCGTGGCCAGTTCGAGTGAGCCAATCCTGGGCTCCGGGAGGTTCGAGGTGCAGTGCGGGCAAATTTTTTGCGGAGTGCGAAAGGAGAGCCAAATGGATGCACGAGGCACCTGGGGGCTTGATCGAGCGTTGTGTCGAAACTTGCTGTGGCAGCAAAGGCAGATTTCTGACTTGCGTGTTTTTTTTTTGCGCTTAAGATTTTAATTTTCGTGAACCGGGCAGATTGCGAGGTGCAATGGCAGGGTTGCCTGTGGCGACGTCCTTCACGGAATCCAAGGCTGCTTTCGCTAAGAGGGCTTTGGAGGTCGGGCTCGCGCAAGCCGAAGTGGACCATCTTGTATCCAAACAGGTTGACACTCTCTCGAAGTTAGCTTTTGTCTTGGTTCCTCCCGGGAAGGTTGCTGAGGACAGTGCAGTCGTTGGGCTACTCCCAGCAGGTTCAAGTCAAGGAGCTATCGCAGGGCTCAAGCGGCTTCTTTTCGAAGCCCATACATTGATTGTGTCAGCCCTCAAGCAAAAGGTGGAGCGCACTGAGGAGTCCTTGCCTCTCACTCTTGACATAGCCGAGCGAGAAGATCGTCTGGCCAGCCAGAAAACACGTTTGGGCGGGTTGACCTTTCAAGGTGAAGAGGAGGTCGCTCATGGTGCATACGACCTTGTCTTCTCGATGGCCCAGAAGAACGAGCTCATTTGGTTGGTGCCTGAGAAGTTCAACACACGGCGTGCAGAAATCAGTGCAAAGAAGCCTTCTAAAGAGCTCGTCATAGATGGGAGCGGCGTTGCAGTAAAAGATAAGCCCCAGGTCCTTAACTGTGCCATCAACTCTGACTTAGACTTGGTGTTGGCCATGCGCCGCAGAGCGCTTGCATTCGACCTTGTTGGGCTCATGAGTTTTGATGTGGCTAACCGCTATCATCAGGCACTTGTTCAACGTCTCCAGGAGGCTCCTCCTCCCAGCTATGCAAAGGTCTCTATTGCTCAGGTTCTCCGAGCCGATCGAGCGGCATTCCTCAGGTTGGCGGAGTTGTTGCCCAGTTTGCGCCGCAGCGGCGCGGGCAAGCTTCCTTTGGACGAGCAGCTTCCCAACATCTTGCTCGACCCTTCAGTCGCTTACCACTTGTTTCCCCTGCCAGCAGGTTCAACCTCAACTGCAAAGTTGGATGACGTGCCCGATCCGCCTACCAAGCGTCCGAATCCTCGCCTTCCGAACCCTAAGAAGGCTCCGAAGAGGTATGCTTTCTCGGTCCCGAAAGAGCTTGTTGGCAAAGCGCATCAAACTCCTAAAGGCCACCGTCTCTGCTGGGGTTTCAACCTCCCGTGCGGTTGCAAGGACGCCAAGCCTGGCGGAAAGTGCGCTAAGGGCCTTCACTTGTGTGCAGAGCCGGGATGCTTAAAGCCACATAGCCTGCAGCACCACTCCTGACAGTCATCCAGTCCTCCATGTCAGAGCCTCGCCGCGTCAGACAGAACTGTTGCAGCTGAGGCTGCTCTTCAACGACTTGAGGGGCAGCCTTTGAGCGAGCTCGTGACCGTGGAGGTCTTTTGCGGAACTGGGCGGCTCAGTGCTTCCCTTCGTAGTGAAGGTTTTGATGCCTTCGGTGTTGACCATGTGGTCGGCAAAACTGCATGTTGTTCAGTCCTTCAGCTTGACCTTACTTGTGCAGATTCTTCTGCACATCTGTGGAGCATCTTGAAGGATCCCGCTGTCAAATTCATTCATTTTGCGCCGCCTTGCGGCACCGCAAGCAGGAAGCTTCTCGGCTCTAGCGTTGTTTTCTGTGAGTGTGGGTGGGGTAGGTAGGGGCGGGGTAGGAGGCATCGGCTGTCCGGTGTCTCGTTGCCATAGGGACTGTGGGGCGCGCGTTGTTGGACCCCCTGTTCTCTTTTTCCGGTAAAGTGCGATTCAGCCGCGGTCTCTTTTAAAACTGGTCAGTGGCTTGCTGCTTCTTTGGCTGGCCCACGGTCTTACAAAATTCCGCTGTCTTCTGCACTGCATATCCGGGCTTTTGCGCTTGATTTATTGGCAGACGAGCTTGTATTTTCGCCATTTTCTGCGCAAATTCTGCAACTGGCTACACTGCTCTGGGCAGACCTGCCAGCGCTTGACACCTTGGAGTGGGCTGTTGAAGCACTTCCGCGGCCGTCTGCCTTACAACTGACGAGCTGGACTATCCTGACGTATACAGTGCCTATTTGGAACGTTTACAGCTTGAACATCACCCGACTACATTGGTACAGTGAACAACATGTGGTCATTGCCATTGACTGTTTTGGTACTGTGCAGCTTGCCGACGTTTCTTCGCGATGTTCCCCAGGCCAGCTATTCTTCGGTTCTGGTCTCCTATACAACGCAGCAGCAGCCACGTATTCGATCAGGTAGACTGCAGATACTACATCAGCCTCCGATTTGGTCAGCGCCCTATGATTCTTCTCCAGCATCATGGTCATCAGCTTCACTATGTATCAGGCCGGACGACGGCAACCATGCCCAACCACGAACCGGAATGAGGTGGCCGTCCTCTCTACCAATAGTGGAGTCGACCTTGAATTCCTGGCCTCTTGCAAACAGGTGGTGGTACATATCGTCAGCTCATCAGGCATGCTCTGGTAGAGACATGGTATTTGCAACCGTACAGCTCTCACTATGCTCACGATCAGGTCATCAGCGGATTCAGCAGATCCCACATTTCCTTCAGCCTTGGTCAGTGCCTTGTGACATTCCAATGACAGTCTGGGCTTTGCTGTGCTTCAGGTCGGACGATGGCCTACATACTCGACGGTACACAATTACGAGATGGCAGTTCTCTCGGCCTCTTCTTCTGGAGTGTGTATATGACTGGCCTCCGGAGCACAGGTGGTGGCATGTATTGGATGCTATTCCGGCCGGCCACTCTTGGGCCGCGCACTCTGCAGCCGCGCAACGCTCTGCATGCTTGCAACCAGGTCTGTGCTCCCCTCTGTTGTGGCTCTGGCCTCGATACCTTCATGCGCCGCCTACACGGTTCTCGTATGCTGCAGTTGTTCTGTCAGGTCAAAGCAATATGCAGGACTTCAGCCGGTGCATCCGCGATCTCTGGACAAGGCCCCAACCGGGACGCATTTCTTGCATTTCTTGCCTGCCTGCAGCTCCTGGTGTGCTGTATAAGATCCGTTTCTGTGTTCCCATGCAGCTGCGAGCTCTACCACAAACGGCAATATGCTGGGTGCATTCATGGTCATTGCAATATATCGGTGCTTACATGCATACGTTCTGTGGTGCAGAAATTGTTGCCGTTCGACCTCTAGTCGGAAGTAACCTCAATCTGCCGGTGCATGGGCCTATTGGTTTCTCTCTGTCTCTGACGGCGGGACTGCTGACTGTCACTCCACTATGCACTACATGCAAGACCCGGTGTACATGGAAGGAGTCTCTCGCTTATCAGGTCCGCCAATTGCCGATTGTGAGGTCCGAGCTTTTTCACACTCCATGTACCAAAAACGCCTGGCAGATGCGGATACAATGCACCGTCCCGACCTGGCCACGCATGATCTCCACATGGCAGGAAGACACGGCGAGAACTTGTGGGTACTGGTATTCAGCTGTGAGGCTACGACTCCGGGCAGGTTTCAAGAAGAGTGGCAGCGACAGTTTGGACAGACTTATCAAGAGTCTTATTTGGCGCGGTTCGGCAAAAGTCCTTGGCTGTGTCCAAATTAGTATGTACATGCCGCCTGTTGCAGTGGGCTCTATTCTATATGACGGTATCGGCCGACGTACAGAAAAATCGCTGCTGCAGTTCTTGACACGCTTCTGTACCTTCTGTTTGATTCCTATACAACCATTGCTGCCTTCTCGATATGCTACCCTGCCAGGTCGTATGAGCCACTGCTTTCCGACAAACAGGAGGTGGTGGTGGTGTTTACTGTCTGCTATTCCAGCTGGACACTTTCAGATTGAGGTTTCAGCAAATGCGCGGCACTCCGTACACACGAATTCAGGTCCTATGCTGGTTCTGCATCAGCCTTCGCATCGGTCTGTGCAACGATCCGGGCCTTATGCCCATTTCTCTACCTGGCCACAACACGAGTCTCTGTCACCCACATGCGATCACCCAGGTCGGCGAATCTTTCAGGTGTGGCTCTAGCCTACACTGGTCCGGGGCAGGCTCGATCTTTCATCATGTGCTGTCTTCACAGGCCTCAGTGTCCCAGCAAGCGTCCCATATCAAGGTCTGAGGATGCCTATGATCACGGACCCTGGCCCACACCCTGTGACTGCTTTCCTCACTGTGCTGCTGTCCATTGCTCACTGCCCAGGTCTGTGGCAAGCCGATTCTACCAGCCGACACCAGCAGGCTCGACTGCTTCAGCAATCACAATGGTCGGATGTGACTCGCGGTGTGCAAGCCCTTACACCTGTACGTTCCGATTTGCATGTTGCTGTTTGCATTTGGGATTACAGATGTTGCTACGGCCAGTATGTACACAATCGGGCCCTACAGCGATATTGTCGATTCCTGCATTCAGTGATATGTGTCATTTCGGAACACAGATGGTGGTGCTGGCCATACTTATTCCGTGTAGCATTGCAGGATGGCACTCGCTACAGACATCCTGTAGTCTTAACGAGCAGAGTTGAACCATTTTGTGTGGTGCTTGCAAGCATGGGGAGAGATTCTCGCAGCGCCCCGATGCCTCGTGACTCTGCTGACCCGGTGGAACCATCGGCGAAGCGGGCTAAGGTCAGAGATGCACTGTCAAGACGTCGACCCACTCAGGACTCCGACCAGCACAACCAAACTCCCTCTTCGCAGATGACTCGCACCCCTGCTAGTGCTTCTGCCAGTGCATCAACTGGTGAGCTCAAGCCACGTGAACCTCTACCACGTCATCGGCAGCTACAAGCCAAGTCAAAGACCAGCAAACCTGCCGATAGCCCAAGGAGTGCAGCCGTGGCTCGTGCACCAGACAATGACCCGACAGCTCGTGGACCCGTTGCATCCAGTATAGTGGTCAGTGAATTCTCGGACGGGGTCCTTATTAAACAAACAGGACTTCGGGCTCGCAGCCCATCCTCTACTCCAGGGACAGGAAGCTCAAGAAGACCTCCGACGCCACCAAGGAGTCTACGAGACAATGCTCATGGTATATCGGTCAGTACTCAGACTTGGCGACCAAATATGGTGAACAAGGCGGTGCAGGTGGGCAAATGCGGTCTCAAAGCACAGTCCAAAGCTCGTCCCCGAAGGCTGGATACACATGCTCCGGAAAACCCGGAGGAGGCTCCTGCTCCTGGTCCAAAGGACAATCGTGCCGAACGTGATGATCTTCGCCGTCAAGCCGCTGATGCAGTGCTGACAACAGCCCCATGGAAAAGACGCCGAAAAGCCAGAGCCGGCGCCCGCGAGCCTGCCACAGACGGCGTTTCCGAGGGCCCTGCTCGACCAACTGCAACCTCAGCCAACCCTGTGGCCAGTATGACTCCTCTTCCGACTACGACAACCTCGCGCCAGGGTGAAGCCACTGGGAAGAACGCTGCTGCATCGAGTACTCCGAGCAAGCCCCTGAGTAAGGTCCCATACACAGCTGCTGGTGCCGACCCACAGGAGGAAATCATGGAGCTACGTTTCGATCAACTTCAGGAGATGCAACGATCCGCAGCCAGCAGGAGACACAGTGTTATACAGCGTGCACGCATAGAGCAGCAGCAGAATGCATCTTCGAGTACAGATGTTGCGGATGCTTCGCTATCTCATGCACCTACGACGGTCTCTAATGCCTCCTCTGCATATATGAAAAAGCGTCCACCGTATGCAGCCCTCAGCCGTCTCGCATGCTTTATTCTGTGCGGCTACATTGCACCTGTGACAGGTCTGTACATGGTCCTCCTTATGTATTGGTGGACTTTTGCTGGCATCGTGCCAGCACGGTCAGCTCCCCTGGCAATCGTTGCTCGATGTCTGCGTGGTGCCTACAAAATGCAGTGTACTCTGATCCACATCTTTCTGTCAGGCCCGGTGATCTTATGGCTGGTTATATACCTGCTGCAAGAGTTCTGGTCTCAGATTCACTATTGCCTTGCAGAGATTTGTTCGTGCCTGCTACAACAGCCACTACGATCGCAATGGCGGAACGTATGCGATCAGGCCCCTGCTGTTGCCACAGTGCTTTTGTGTGGTACATTTGTTGCCTGGCATGTTATCCGACACACCTGTCAATGGAGTACACACTTTGTGCAAACTGCCTTATCTTGGATGCGGTACCTGCTCATCCGGTGCTGCTATGCAAGTGGATGCCTCTATTCATACACGAGTGTCTACATCAGGTTATTCGGCACCACTACACTCCGACACACCCCCCCACCAGTTCGCTATTGCCGCCCCGGTCCCAAGTCCGGGGGCCCCTGGGGACTATGGATGCTCATCCTACTGTCTCAGCTTCTTAGAGTCTCAGGGGTAGAAGCGAGGCGGGAGCCGCGCAAACGGTACTCCCCGGTCGCCATCAGGCGAAGCTACACCGACAACGCAAAGAACAAGGAGACTTTATCGTCAAACGTAGTTTTATCAGAGCACAACGTCGATTGCAACGGGACCACATGGTATCGCAATCGCTTATACACCCGCCACGATGAGCTAAAACCTATACCGCTCCGTTCCGGTCCACAGCCGACTGATCCCAATCAAGCTAGGTATGCCCGGCCTCGCACTGCTGTGCCAAACCTGCCCTCCTGGCCACTTCAGCAGCCCGCACAATCTGTTACTCCCATACAGTCCAGTGATGTTGGCGTGGTAATTCTTAATGTTGGCGGCTTGAGCAAGGAAGGATATGACGAATTGGCACAATGGTTGAATCAACCATCTACACAATCTACACTTCGCAATGTTCAGATTGTATTCTTGCAGGAGACCTGGAGAAGTGCATCTGAATTCTCCACACAGCATTGGCACTGGATCCTGTCAGGTGCCGGTCAAACTGCCAAGGCCAATAATGGCAGTGGTGTAGCTGTACTGATCAACAACAAGCTAGCCTCATCGTCACACATTCGCTATCAGGAATGGCTCCCAGGCCGTCTTCTCGAGGTTCGCATTACGGAGGACAAGCGACGTCCTCTTCTGCATCGACCCATCACCCTGGTGTGCGCCTATCAACACTCCAGAATCTCTCACAGTCCTGAGGTGTACGCAAAACGGCTAAGGTTCTGGGAGAAGCTCCAAAAATGCCTGGATGCAGTGCCGACCCGGCACACCCTGATCTTTGGTGGAGATATCAATACTGGTATCTCCCCGATGTCGAGGCTCGTCGGCAAAGGTGCTCAAGTCAGTACCAACCCTGCTCAGGACCAATCCGAATGGCAGGACATTGTACAACAGCACCGTCTTTGTCTTCTGAACACCTGGGGATCGCCGGCCAAAATTGCTACATATGTGGGTGCGGAATATTCTACACTGATTGACTTCCTGGGTGTCAGAGAGCGAGATTCCGGGCATCGCGCCAAACTATCCAGACCACAATCACAGATTCACTTGTTTTCTTGGCGGTCTGGGGCCCGACACCTGCCTGTGTATTCGGTTATCACTCTCAAGAATCCGTATCATCAAGCAGTGACACCCTCGACACAGTCCCACACAGCCCGTATGGACCATCTGGGTATGGCTCACACACTGCTGCAAGACCCTCAGCAAGCAGAGAAACTGCGCAGTGTTGTCAGAAACCGGCTGACTCGTGCTTTACAGGACCAGCCCGTGGATGCACAAATGCACCCTATGCACATTGACGCCATCCTGCGACAGGGATCCCAGGAACTCTTCCCGGGCACACGCCTCGGCTCTCGCCCGACTGAAGTATGGGATAACGAACAGACTAAGCTCTCGCTGAGACATGTTTGGCAGGCACGTGCGCAACTTCGCCGACATACCCTTGGGCCTCCACTTCGTGTCGCCTTTCATCTATGGCGTGCTCACTGGCGACTTGTCAAAGCCCGCAAAGCGCTACACTCACAGTCCAACAAAGCACGTCGTGACAAATGGGACCAACAGCTTACTGAGGCGGAGGAGGCCTATCACAAGCATGATTCTCATTCTTTCTTTGCTGCTGTGCGTAGACTTGCACCACGTCGTCCACGACAGCGCATTATGATGCGCAACAAGGATGGCACACTATGCACACCACAGGAAGAAATTGGGCTGATTCATGACTACTGGCGCGGTGTATTTGATGTTCCGACACTCCCCAAATGCTCCGGCTATTTGTGGCATGGACTCAACATTACCACACAGGAGGTGGAAATGGCCATCAGCAAATTATCAATGCGCAAAGCCTCGGCCCCTACCTCGGCTCCGCTCTGCAGCTGGCGTGCTTGTGCTCCTGACATTGCTCCTCTTCTACAGGAATATTTGGCGCAGCATTGGGGTGAAGGAGAGCATGCAGGTGATGAGGACATTGCTCGGTCCTGGCTAGTCTTTCTGGGTAAGCCAAATAAACCCAGCAGCAAGCCCGAAAACCTTCGACCTATTGCTCTACAACCGGCTCCTGCCAAAATCATGGCCCTCCTTTTACGCTGGCGACTGCAACCGTATGTGGAGCAGCTGCTACACCAGTGTCCACAGTATGCATACACCAGAGGGAGAACCACTACGGATGCAATATCCCGTATTGCCCAACACTGTGATTCTGTTCGAGCCAAAGTCAAACAGCAGACACTCTCACTACATGAACGACGACAGGGCGCTGTACGAACCGTATGCACTGGTGGTGCTCAGCTAACCGTTGACTGCTCCAAAGCTTTTGACAGTTTACCTCGTAGCACTATGATGACCATGTTAACATGGGCTGGTGTACCACCCGATTTGGCCACTGCTATCATACAGGTCCATCAGGCTGGCACTTATCGTCACGGAAACGTGGACGACCCAGACTCCTGGATGGATATTGACAGTGCTCAGGGCGTGAGGCAAGGATGTATGCTTGCCCCATGCCTTTGGCTATTGTTCGTCGCATACCTCTTCCATCACCTGGACACGACAATGGGAGGAGCGGATTCATGGACATGCCAGCACTCCACTGCCTTCGCCGATGATCTTCACTTCAAGTGGGATCTTGACGATCCCAAAGCCCTGGATCGGATGAAGATGGAGGTCGCCACGGTACTCTCAGTGCTCAAGACCTTTGGTCTTCAGATCAGCGCAGAAAAATCCACCATGTTGATCGAGATCCGCGGAACAGCAGCCGATGTTTGGTTGTCCAAGAACGTCTACAAAGATGCTGAGAACAACAAACACTTTCGTTATGACACGTTTGCCAAGCTCTCTATCCCGCTTGGTACCCAATTCAAGTATCTTGGGGTCATATTATCCTATCGCAACTACGAGCTGGCCAGTGTCAAACATCGTGTACAACAGGCTGCCATCCACCATTCCCGTCTTCGTCGCATTCTGCAAGGACGCGGGGGCATCAGCCGGCATCAACGACTTCGACTATGGCGTATCTGCATTCAGACAAGCCAGCTCTACGGACTAGAGGCCACAGGTGTCACTGAGGCAGGGATCAAATTACTGCATGTCCAAATGCTTCGTCACCTAAGGGCTATTACAGGTCGACCCAGGCATCTTGATCGCAGCACTGATCAGGAATTGTTGGACAGTCTCAAAATGGCATCGGTCAGGCAGATGCTATCTCAACGACTTCAGTCGGCAAATACACGTCTTTGCTCCAACACTGATCTGCCATGCTACGACAAAGACAATATTCTGCGACGTATTCAGGCCTTACAAGCAGGTATTGACCAACCGATCTGCACACAGCGGGTCTCTACCGCCTCGACTGCACCTGTACAGCAGCCTCAGCATGATGTTACACCGCAGGAGCAGAAGGTGCGACTCCAGGAACTACCCGCTGACACCAAGCAATTTCGATGTCAAGTATGCGGTCAGTCTTTTCCGTCCTTACATTTAGTGAAGACCCACGAAGGCAAAGCCCATAAGATCTTGGCGCCGAAACGGGAGCTGCCCCAGGATCGCTCCGTCTACTCCATAAACGGACTCCCGCAATGCCGTTTTTGTGGCTACAAATTCACGAAATGGAGTGGCCTCCAAAGACACATACAGCGGAACGGCTGCCCGATTCTTCGACATGAAGATCCCGCCACCTTTGCCACAACCGCGCCCGCAACTACAAACAAGGCTGAAGAACCTCTTCGTACTACACAACATGCATGGGTGGCCGACTCGACCATGGCCACCACTCTGCCTTCAACTGGAGATCAACCTTTGGTCCAGGATGCGCAACTACAGCAGGATGCCAGCAAGTACACGTGGACCAAGGTGCTTCACATGTGGCGTACAAAACATGACTTCACGAATGTGTGTGTGTTCTGTGGTCAATGGGCAGTGGACGCCAGTGCTCTCAAACAGCATTATGCCAAGCAGCATCAAGCACTCACCAATCCGTGGATCGCAGCATATCGGGCCGAGTGTAAGCAGCTAGCTAAAGTTGCCGTTTCTAAGTGCCGCTTCTGTGGTACCACCACCGCGGATGCTCGTCAGCATGCCCACAAATGCATACATGTTTTTCAGGCCTACATACTTACCAGCCACGTCTCAGGTCGAAATGGAGGACATGCAGGACTTCGATGCCGAAAGCCAGATCCAGAGCCTCCTCGGGGGCCTCTCCTCAGTAGTGGACCTCAAACCACTTCTGAATCCAACGCCAACACCGGCGCGCAATCAGTCCCATCTGACCAACAAGCGTCCGAGGGCGGAACAGTGGACTCGCGGCACCGGGAGCAAGGGCGGAGGCAAGGGCAAAGGATTGGCCTCCAACGGTACTTTATCACAGGAGGATCTTCAACAGCTCCTCAGGCAGATCGTCATCCTTCTCCTACGCCAAGGCGACCAGCTCAATCGACTACAGACGGATACAGGATACTATTTGGTCTTTCAAGTCCCGGGCGATGCCACCATGGTACCAGTTCTGATTGCGGGAGCGCTCGAATGGCGCAATCAGAAGAAGGCCGACCCGACCAAGCTCACCATGTCTCTCCGCATAGCCCTCATCGGACTCTTCCTCAAGGAGCTTCAGATGCGTCTGGAAAAGATCCGGGCCAACGACCAACTTCAGGAGAAGCTCAAGGAGCAAGGCCTGATGACGGACGAAGGTGCTTGGACATATCGCCAATGGTGTCCCAAGAACAAAGCACTTCAGCTACAGCTCAGCCGGGATCCGATCAAGTGGGACGTCCTGATGACACACATCACGAATGCTCTACAGGGACTGAACAATCAGGACCACATCACACGTTTTCAGGCGACCAAAGCCTTGGAAGAAGGACAGATGGGCCCCACCCTTCCATTCCTTCTGGACATCTCGCTCAAGCCGAGTGCGTGCCGTCTGCACCAGAGTATGAGGGCATTGTCGTATTCGACCCCAGCGAGCCAAGCGATCTCAGCTCCAGGATCAGCTCCAGGAGTGGCTGCGAGGCAGGTTCTATCATGTCGGTTGCACAATCCACACAATATCTGTTATGCCAACTCTTTCTTCATGGCACTTGCATGGCTATTTGGTGAGGTCTCGATCTCTGAACATGCCCAGGCTCTATTTCAGATCTTGTGTTTTATCTGCCAGCATGGTCTCAAATTGCTGTGTCTGCCTGATCACACGGCTTTTCAGGCATTGATTCAGGAATGGCCACATTTTGACCGGCAGCAGGATGTGGCAGAGTTTGCGCAACACGTCCTCGATCGTACATGGCCGGTTCAGAATGTGCTTCCAATGAGTACTTGGCAGTCTCGTGACGAATCAGGATTCTCAACCGATGAAGGTCAGCACCTCATTATGCTTCCGATGCCCTCTCGCGGTTCAAACTCAGAGATTCAGCTGTCAGGGCTGATACAAGCCTGGGCTCAGCAGTCTCCTGCACCAGGGCTGTGGCCATTGCCTCGGTTTGTGTGCCTGCAGCTTCTTCGCTTTTATACGGTTGGTGCCAGAGTTCGCAAGGACCAGAGAGCAGTAACGATTCCGCTTCAGGTACGCTTACCAGTATTTCAAACAGTGATTGGACCGCGACCAGCTTGGCGTATGTATAGACTCAGAGCCCTTATTGGGCATCACGGCTCCACTCCGCGCTCAGGTCACTACAGAACGCTGCTGATTCACTGGGAGTCCACCCAGGAAGATCCCCAGTTGTATTACACAGATGATTCCTGTATGGCGCGTCGCCCCACAAATGCACAACTCCGTGTGTTGATGACTGAAGTCTACCTGATCTTCCTGGAGTGCGTGGGTATGTCAGCTCACTGTAGATGCGGTAAAACAGCCACTTGGGTGCTGCGCTGTACATGCTTGCATGCCTTGCATTATATCAGTGCCCTCTTGATTCGCCGCCCTTTTCCGGCTTTTCATGCATATGCCAGCTTTTGAACGCGTGTGCAGGTCATTATGCTTATCTTTTCTACATGGCGACTCACACTTTGATGGGAACACCGACGGATTCAGCAGCAGTTCCAAGCCAGGATGCTGCCAGTATGTCCTATAATTTACTACATGACGTGCCTTTTGGTATTTATCAGTCCAGACAGCGTGCCCAGTGGATGGATGCCAGAGGCACCTACAATTCACTGGATGATGTACCACACTGTCTTCAGAACCGATGCACGACAACCAGTTTTCAGGCACGTATGGCATCCAGCAGTGGTTCACGTGGCACACCTGCGCAGCTATTGGTCCTGGTTCCGGCAACATCTGATTCTCTGGATGATGTACCACATTGTCTTCGAGACCGAGGAAATGAACCTATCTCGTGTATCACGATGGATATGCTACATACCTGGGCCGATCAGCCTGCCTCTCAACTTCTTACTCCTCACCACCTTGCTCAATTTTTGCATCAGTGGGTTTTTCAGCCGTGGACATTGTTGAATGGGGCATTTATTACTACTTTGTGCAGGCTCCATGTACGGATGCAGAGTGGAAACAGGCGCTTCTTCAGCAGCTGCACCGCAATGTTTATCAGCTTTCCATGTCTGGTGCCATATGCTATTTCAAACAGCTGCTGGTGGGTACCCATCGGGAGGACCTTTTTGAGGAGCTTTACACGGTGGCATGCCGTCGCATTCAGCTGGATGATCCTACTACTACTATGACCACTGTTCTTCACTGGCTATATATACTGGCCACGTATGGTACCTTGGTCTGATGCCTCAACAGCTGTTTCTTTGATTGCATGGCCTTCACAGTCTGGCGGGCTATGCTATCTACCCGCTTCCGATCCACTGCTCTTCAATCTTCTGTATGGTGACTCTGATTTCGATCGTGTTGCTTCATCAATGGTCTATTTCCAGCTTGGGACTTCTTTGTACATGTACATACGGTCGAGTAGTCCAGTCCGTCTGGTTAGACCGATGCCATGTGTACAAAGGTCTAGTAGTCCAGTTCGTCTGGTTAGACCACGGTGTATATACGATCGAGTAGTCCAGTTCGTTTGGTTAGATCGATGCCATGTGTACAAAGGTCTAGTAGTCCAGTACGTCTGGTCAGACCGATGTGTATATACGATCGAGTAGTCCAGCACGTCTGGTTAGATCGATGACTTGTGCTCTGTCTCACCTTTGTTAATGCTGACGTTGGTTTTTAAAACCACTCCTGCAGTGTTTGCCCACATGTGGCTAGCCCGGTGGGATTCACTGCTTTTGCTCACTCTGAGCCGATGCCACTGTGCATTGTAGCGTAGCGCGAGACTGCTGGACAGTTTGCGTCATACAAAGTACAAAAGTACACCGCAAGCAGGGCCCGTGACATCCAGTTTCCCGGCGCCCCACCTGTCCTCCGCAATGAGAGCCACCCCGAAGGGGTTCCTGATCTTTCGGAGATCCCTGCACTCAGAGTGCAAAAGGCTAACATGCTGTATAAGTTGACTCTTGAGCTAAGTTCTTTCTGTCTTCTGAACTGCAAATATTTTTCCTGTGAAAATCCGAGACGCAGTTACCTTTGGCTGCTTCCTCAGTGGCAGCAGTTCTTGAAGCGCTCGGACGTCTTTCAAACTGTTTTTCATCACTGTGAGTTTGGTGGCATGCGTCGCAAAGAGACGCTCCTGGTGCATAACATCCCCAAATTCCGCGAGCTTCATCGTTTGTGCTCTGGCAAGCATGTGCATCTGGGATGGGGCCGGGTCGGCCGTGCGTGGGCAACAAGCGCTGAGACGGCCTACCCCTGGGGCCTCTGCAAATGCATGGCGAGCTTGCTGAAAGATCACTTTTTGGAACTTGGCTGTCGCCAATCTGTTGAATTCTGTACATAGGAACGCCCCACACCTTTGGTGAGCCCAGGCTACGGTATAGTATTGTATAGCTGTATACTATGTGACCGATGCAGCGCCTTTGGTTCAAGAGTAAAAAAGCGTGACCGCTCAGGGTTTTACAGTTTAACTTGGTAGCGGAGCAAGGAAGCCTGAAGATCCAGGAAACCTGTGGGCCGAAGGAAACCGGATTGGAACCGGAAGAAGTACACGAGGATACCTGGAAACTGGACAGTAAATCTTGGAATTCGCCATGAAGGTGATCATGGAGAAGATGTACCAGGACCTCTTGCTATTTGTGGTTGGATTCTGTATGAGTATCACGTTGAGCCAAGGAAGCATTCAGGAAACAAGTTGCTTGCGGATGAACATGTCTCACCTTGTTATTCGACCTCAGCCGTTTACCCTCGAAGAGGAAATTTCGGTTTGTGTATGGGATCAATTGTATCCCCGAGTATGGGAGAACGATCGGAAGAAGGATCTCTTGTCCCAGCGGCAGGAACTATGGAACTCAAAGACAGTGAGATCTTCAAGGATGAACCTCACCAGAAAGTATCTCGGGTTACGGAACACGAACCGTTGCCGAGAGTGGCAAGACCTGTACATGAAGATGTCATGGTGGACCGGACTGCGGAGTTGGAAGAAATGCGGCAAAGTGCAGAAGAGAGGCGAGCTACCTTGGTGGAGCAAGCTAACCTCCTGCAGACGCCAGGAAGGAAAGCTGAAAGTACTCCAGCAAAGACTCCAGGTACAACTGGAGGAAAGTCGCGAGAAGAAAAGAAGAAGGAGAAGAAGACTGCCAAGAAAGAAGCCAAGCAAAGCCGTAAGGCCGAGAAGGCTAGGAAGAAACAGGAAGAAGAAGCCACCAGTCCTCAAGGTGTTCGGCGTAAGTTGGATGAAGCTATGGAAGTGGCAGGATCGATTGAGAACGTCATGTTGCTTGAGAAAGAGTATAAGAGATTCAGACTTGACGGAAAGTATCAACCCCCCTTCCTCAGTATCTACAGCCGGATGTTGCAGAACAATCAGAAATTCAAGCCCAGATCTTTCTATGATCCCCCAGGAAAGGATCAAGAGACAGAACAACTTGAAGCTCTTAAGGAAGAAGAAGGGAAGAAGTCCGAGGCAGAGTCTCGGAAGAGAAAATTGGCCGATCTGGAGGAGCAAAAGCGGATCTTGGAAGCTGAGACAAAGGAGAAGCAGCAAGCACTGGAGGAAGAAACCAAACGTCTTCGCGCAGTGGAAGAATCGGAGCGTATGGCTAAAGCACTTCAGGAAGCTAACAAGCCGCCAGCCAAGATCACGGTACCTGAAGCAGCACTGGATTCGGCGGAAGAATGGTACCGCAACAAAGCCCTTGAAGTCGTGGGCAAGCTACGAGCTCGAAAAGGCGAGCAAACGGAAAACGCTCGTAAGGCCGAGGAAAGTTGGCTCCAAGCTTGCAGGAATGTGGAGAAGGCTCAAAGTGGATTTATTGTGGCATCAATCGGAAAGGCTGCAAAGTGCTATGGGACAAGCCCTCAACATCGCAGTACGCCACGGAGAAGAAAAGGGTCTACTTCAGATCTTGCAATCCATCCACGATGGAACCACGCAAGCACCAGAGCCAGCTGAACCCGCTGTTAAAGCGATGCCAAAGAAAATGCCCAAGTTGGGAACGGACGCTCAGGCTGGACAGGAAAAAGAGAAGAAGCTTCCAGAGCAGAGAAGGTCCGGAAAAGGGAAGAAGCAACCGCCTGAGGAAACCCCAGGATGGGAGTGGACAGAAAGAATTTATGAAGAAGACATCGACGAGAATCGCCCTCTACGAAGCGGAGAAGAGTATTTACCTGGGTCCGAACCTTTCAGTCCAACTTGGACAAAGGAGTTGGTACAAATCCTTTCTGGATTGGCTATGCGCGGGATTGGAGAGAAAGACGGAGAGTATCAGCCCCTATGGGAGTTCCCTTGGCAGATCAAGTCGTATGAAGACTATGATGCAATCCAAGCCCAGCTGGAACCGTACAGTGTACGCCTCATCCCGTCTCGCCGCGAGTGTAAAGGTGCTGGACGCTTCGCGGAGGTATGGAGTATGCACCCAGCCGGAAAGGGTCGTTTGGACATCGAGCCAACGGAGACTACCCGGCGCCGTACTGTGTACGGGAGCTTACCTCCAGGAAAAAGCTTGTGCTCGCTATGCTGGCATGGAGGACATTGGAAGAAGGAGTGCAAGTACCGCCAGCTATGCTTTTGCCTGTACGAGCCGATGCTCACGATACTGGATCGCGGAAACAAGACGAGGCGACTGTATCCGATTCGAGGAATCACTCGTCCCGGATTCCAAGGAGATACTACGAATCCGTACAAAAGGTTTCTCCCGATGCTCGCTCTTTGCGACTTTGGGAGTATGTCCAGGGAAGTCTCGGAGAGTAACAAGCGATACTGGAAGCAGGCAAAGGATGAAGGAGATTTTCCAGTTCTGTATCGAGAAGAGCAGGCCAGCCGGAAGAAGGAAGCAAGCCAGTCAGCTACAGCAAAGAAGAAGACCAAGCCAGAGAAGCCCAGCATCTGGACAGCCAAGGAGGATGAAAAGAAGGTGGTGGTTTTGGACGAGCCTAGCCCGGAAGCACCAAGCCGAGAGGAGCTTCGGCAGAAGTACGAAGAGCACCACAAGGCCAAGCTACGCAAAACGTTGGAGTCGCGTGAAGCAAAGAAAATCTTGGATGCCCCGGAAGCGGATGCAGGAAAAGATCAAGAAGTTCCAAAGGAAGCCGTTCCGGAAGAATCTGAAGTACCAGAAGCACCCGCAGTGCCAGAAAAGACGCCTGTCAGGGACACCATGGACGAAGCAGGCAGTGACAGTAAGATGTCGGATGAGGCCAGCGAAAGTGAATCCCCTGTGGAGAATTCGGAGTCGTCGGAAATCGACGAACCAAAACGCCGTAAGACCGCTAAAGAAAAGCAGCAGGAAGAAGCTGGAAGAAGTGAGCCAGCAGAGCAGATCGATAAGAATGATCTGTGAGGCGCTTGAGCAACTCGCTGCCCAGTGTACGAAGTTGCGCGCAGCAAACGCTGTGCCTGTACTGATAGCATTTCTACTCATCTGGAGTTGCGGAAGAATGCAAAAAGGAGTGACACGCAGCAGGGATGCCGTCACCCATCTACCTTGTATGCGAAGGAAAGTTAACCGGATGCCTAGTATTCGGTGGAGACGTAAAGTGAGTGGATGCAAGCGGAAATTCAGAGCAATGGTACTTGTTTGTTTGCTTGTCAGGACGGAAGCTATGCAAGGACCTCAAGCCGCACAACCATCATCAGCCGCCGGAGTGCCAGTACAAGATGGAGCAGATGGAGATGGATTAGGCATGGTACCTACTCAAGAGATACTTGGACAATTGGTCCAGAATTCCAGAGTCACTACAGAAGCTATTCACCAGCTAGTTACCTATTCTGGAAACCAAGGAAATACAGGAAGTTCGTATGAAGGAATACTTTCTAAGGCATTGGAAGGTGCAGTGAAGATGTTGGGAAGACCACCATCATTTGGTGGAGGTAAAACAGATGCACAAGATTTCATGGACTTCAAAGAACAACTTTATAATATTCTTGCGTATGCGGAACCCAAGTATTCGGATGCCTTTAAGAACTTGGAGAAGTTGGGAGACCATGAAGTACTACCAGCTACTTTCTCGGATGAAACGTATCAGACTATGTCAACGAAGTTGTACTCGCTATTGAATTCTTGGTTGTCAGGAACCACGAAGCAGCATGCACGAGATCCCAGTATTGCTGGATCCCGGAATGGATTTGCTTTGTGGAAATCATTGCTGAGGATGTATCAGCCGAGTACGAGAAGTCGGAGTCTAGCTTTGATGCAAGCGATTCATGGATACCCAAACTTTTCACCCGGACTAAGTGCTGTGGCACAGATTTCGAAGCTGGAAGAACTAGTCAAAGACTATGAGAGATGTAGTGGAGTGAGCTACCCTCGAGAGATTCTCCTGTCGACTCTCTTGAGATGTATCCCTAGTCCTCTGAAGGAACACATCCATCTTCAGCTTACGGATAAAACAACATACAGCCAAGTCAAAGAAAGCGTACTAGTCTACGAGCGGACTACGAGAAGTTGGATGCCGAACCAAGTATATCAACCCCTTGAATCAGGACATGGTCAACAGTACCTAGGAGCAGTAGAGAATGCCCCTACTGGTGGAGGACATCAAGCAATGGAAGTGAACAGAGTAGAGTACAAAGGAAAAGGATGGAAAGGAAAAGGCGGAAAAGGAAAAGGCAAGAAAGGCTATGGCAAGATGTTTGGAGGATTCGGAGCCATGCAGGCAGGTAGAGGATTCAGCAGGTTTGGTCGAGGTAGAGGAAAAGGCAAAGGCCGAGGTAAAGGTAGAGGAAAAGGTAAAGGTAAGAAAGGTGGAAAAGGCCGGAAAGGCAAAGGAAAGAGTAAAGGGAAAGGAAAGAAAGGAAAAGGAAAACGACTTGGAAGGACAGTTTGTAGACTTTGTCATCAGGAAGGACACTGGGGAAATGAATGCCCCAACAGACATTCTGTTCGTAACGTGGAAGCCGAAGAACAGTCCCAAGCGGAAGCGTATCCCAACAATCCACCGAACCAAGAACCTTACCCAAAGCCTAATGTGGTCGAAACTGGTAGTATTCGCCAGACGACGAGCCGACCGGATCCAAGGATCGTCACCCGGAGAGTAGGAGCGTCAAGTGGATCAAGTGGATTCAACCCAAAACCATTTTACCACATAGCTACGCCGCCGGAAGAATATCCGGAGACCTTCCCAATCAACTCAGAAGATGAGTCGGACATTGACATCACGTATGTCAACACCATCCGTATGGTTCGAGATGTTGCAGATGAAACTGCAGAAGGTGAGGAAGTCACCAACCCATTTTTCGGTGAACTACCCAGTCCAGGTTTTACAGACTCAGATGAGGAACTTGGATCAGGAGAACCTACTGGAATTTGCCAAGGTTGTGGTACACGCTTGGAACCGGTGTGCAAGCCAGTTGCGCCACCGACAGAGTCTGGAATCCCACGAGTACCAGAACATTATCCAGGAGAAGAACACTATCTGAGGCAACAGAGGAAGCTGAAAAGTGAAGGGAAACCTTACGACAAGAAAGCTATCGATGATGCGGTGAAGCGAGAGAATGAGTGGATCGAGTCTCACCTCAAGGCGATGGAGGAGAAAAAGGAGACCGAGACTGATAAAGTTCGAATGGTTTGTGAAGAATTCCATGATGTAGCAGAGTGGTATGTGATGGATGCAACGGATGAAGACGGAGACTGGTTTGTTGTAGACAACCACGAAGTAGTTCGAGCAGTTCAAGTAGAAGAGACTGTACCCGAAGAAGCACTTGAGATTATCATTTTGGATTCTGGATCGGATGCTAGTTTGTTACCTAGGTCACATCCGAAAGCGACACGCATGAACGCAGGAACAACGGGTATCATGCTAGAGGATGCCCAAGGGAATGCAATTAGGTCAGCAGGAATGGTCACGGCAGTGATCGCAGTGGAACAAGGAGAGGACTGTTGGACAGCCCCTAGTATTTCAGAAAGCTTTATTGTAAGCGATGCGACAAACATTCTGTTGTCGATGGGAAGACTGCTGAAGAATGGCTGGAAACTGGAGTATCAGCCAGATGTACCTGAGGGTGAGAAAGCTTTTAGTGTTCAGTGGAACCTTACAGTGTCGTCAATGGTTTTGGTTAGCCCAGATGGAAGAGCAACCGCGAGGATCTTTTACAAACGGAACAGTTGTTGTTTGTTAGGTAGATTATCTGTTGTCGGAAATGATCGTAATACCCGTTGGACGGGAGGAACAAGTCGGAGCGATGGAAGCTCACGAAGTAGCACTGACAGTAGGACTGCAGTGGAGAGGAGCGTCACCGTACGTATTCCAAGTTATCTACGGGAACTGTTGGACAGTACACCCAGTGGAAATTGGACGATCATGGAAGACGGTACACCGTTTATTTTGTATCAAGGAACGACTTATATAGATCCGAAGGATGCTTTCCCAGGATGGAAGTACAGGACGACAATGATATCAGAAGGAGGAAGTGATTGGTCACTAGTCGAGTTGTACTCGGACTATGGTTCTATCAGGAGCCACAACGTGGAAATTGCAGAGTGTCATGGAAGACCAAAGAGGATCTGTGTTATCCTACATGCAGTGAGTGGAAACTTTTTCACTTTCTGCCGAGACTTTGAAGCTACCATGGTCTCAAGAGGACCAGAAACACCTTTCGCTAGAGGTGAAGGAAGAGTTCCAGAAGAACTTAGTACACCGGTGGTACCGGTAAGTATCGCCCCTGGAAGGAGCGAAGGAGTATTGGGACCAACCTACGATGGAGACGGAAATCCGTTGTCAGAGTTGGAGATGCAGAAATCTGCACAGAAGCTAAAGAGCGAAGAGAAAGAGAAAGTACGAGTGGAAGCAGAACCGTACAAACCCTCGGAAGAAGAGCGACTTGCTCATGAAGCAACACACCTACCTTTTGCTCATTGGTGTGAGTCATGCGTAGAAGCCAAGAGTAAGCAGGATCACGAAAAGAAGAATCCCGAAGCAGGAAAGGACTCAGTGGGAGTGCCTTATCCCATAATTCAGTTGGACTTTATGTTCCTACAAGGAAAGGACACACCAGCATTAGTTGGAATCTGTTCATGGACAAGGATGTCGGTTGTGATCCCTGTATCTGGAAAACAGACGGAGAGAAAGACCGTGGAGAAAGTGTTGAAATGGGTACACAGTCTTGGACACTTGGAGGAAGTCGGATTTGTTGGAGATTCGGAAGAGGCAATGTTATCACTGATAGCTGCAATCGTGGAAACTCGAAGAAAGATGAACCGAAAAACACACGATCAAAACAGCAAGCCGTATCAGAAAGGAAGAACGGCAAGAGTGGAAAGGTTTATCCAGACGGTGAGGAACCAAACAGTTTGCTTGGTACGAGCAGCCGAAAGAAAGCTTGGTATAGAGATTCCCGAAGGCCATGCAGTGTGGGCCTGGGGATTGTGCCATGCGTCATGGTTGCTGAACAGGTACCACAGACACGCCGCGATAGGGTCAACCCCTTACGAAAGTGTCGTTGGTAGACCTTACCTTGGGAAGATTGCCCCATTCGGAGAGTATGTGTATGCGCTGAAGAAACCAGAGAAGAAAGGAACAGCAAATTGGATTGGAGGAATCTATCTTGGTAAGAACTCTCAGGATATGCACTTGGTAGGAGTTGAAGACGGAATCTTGGCAACAGGATCTGTAAGGCGAATCGCCACTGGATGGAGAAAGGAACCAGTACTGAAGCTGAGTGTAACTCCATGGAACCCCAAGAAGCCAAAAGGAACGTATACCAGACAGCCGTTACCAGCCCCAGCATTGGCAAGTATCGCAGAGGAAGAAGGAACAGCACAGGAACCCGTAGTTCGTGCGGAAGATCGAGGACAGTCCCAAGAGGAACAGGTCGAGGAACTGTTGAATCTTTTAGACACAAGCGAAGCCTCAAGCGGAGGCAGGGCCTCAAACGGAGGTATGACCAGCACGGGATCTAGTTCTCATTCCCGGAGTTCAAGTTCAATGCAGGACGCACCACCTGGAGAACCAGAAGGACGTGTCAGTGACGATACGTTGTTAGAAGACCTCAGGAAGAGAGCTGTAGAAGGAGGACAGGAAGTAGAAGGATCGCCAAAGAAGTCACGAGAAATGCCATCATCACCATCGTCGCCCTCAAGAGGAATCTACCCGCCATTGTTCGCAGGCAGGGTATCTCAGGAAGATGATCCCTTTCACTGGGATGAACATGAGGATCTCACAGCAGTAGAAGGAGAAGACGTAGAGTATGAAGATCTCATGGAAGAAGAGATGGAAGAAGTTCCAAAGAACGACCAAGGAGAAACACCACCCGAGCTAAGTCCAGATGAACTGGATACCTTGGATCAGGAAGCAGCCGTGGAAGAATTGAATCGCCTCAGTAAGCTAGGAGTAATCGAGGAATTCATGGAGGCGAACGCAACAGGTGATGAAAAACGCATGGATTTGCGTGAAGTTTACGACTGGAGGCATCGTGACGGACGCTGGAAAAGACGGTGTCGTATAGTGGCCAGGGAGTACAGGGCAGGTGCGAGCAGCACAGCTGAGACATTCAGCCCAACGGCAAGCAATGCCGCGTCGCGCCTAGTCTTGTTGTTACACCTGGTGTACAACTGGGTCGTAGTCGTACTTGATATAAAGGACGCGTACCTCCAGGTCCCGCAGCAAGAAGAGGTGCTAATCACAATTAGTGATTGGATGAAGCGAGCCGCGAACCTGAAAGAAGGAATAGTGTGGAGGCTCAAGAGATGCTTACCTGGTCAAAGAAACGCCGCAACAAGGTGGTATGAACATTTGCGGAGTATACTTGAGAAACTGGGATTCGTGATTCGTGTTCTCAGTACATGTACCCGCATTAGCTAGACACACCACAAGGAAGCTGTGTATCTCTATCCATGTAGATGACGAGCTACTAGCAGGAGAAAAGGAGGAAACCATTTGGTTGGTAGAAGAATTGGAGAAAGTATTCAAGGTGGAGAAAGAAGGACCATACCCAGCGAATGGAGTCGGAAGTGGAGAAGAGATGCGATATCTCAAAAGGAAGTATGTCTTCACCCGAGAAGGAATTGTTGTCCAACCGAATGAGAAGTATGTTCGGAAGCTCATTGAGTTGTATGACCTTGGAAAGTTAAAGAGTAAGGCCACACCAGAGCATGTGATCTGGTGAAGGAAGACCGGACCAAGGAGTTGAGTGCTGAAGAGACAAAACGGTTTAGATCTGGACTCGGATCTATTTTGTACCTTGCACAGGACAGGATTGACATTCAGTATGCCTCAAAGTGTTTGGCATCAAGTATGTCGAAGCCGACGTTGCAGGCACTAAAGTGTCTGAAGCACTTGATTCTGTATTTGAGTGGAACAGCCACAAGGGCTACTCTTTTACCGTATACCGAAATCGGAAGCCGGTTGATCACGAAGTTGAATGGCCAAGAAGACGAAGAAATTGCCAAGGATGCAGGACATGTGGTGGAAGCGTATTCGGACAGTGATTGGGCAAGCCTGAAAACCCCGGACAGAGCCCGAAGGAAGAGTACCTCATCAGGAATCATTGTACTGAACGGAGTGCAAGTGTTATCATTTTCTAGGACTCAGAAGGCCACATCATCATCAAGCTGTGAAGCAGAGTTGTATGCACTAAGTGGAACTTGTGGAGAAGCAATCCTAGTCGGAAGGCTATTTGAGTTCCTAGTAAACGCGCCTGTACGCGTGGAGATACGGTGCGATTCATCATCTGCACGACAGTGGAGTCAACGACGAGGAGTTGGACGTCTGAAGCATGTGGACGTTAGGCTGTGTCAACTGCAAGATTGGGTACGAGACAATCTTGTAAAACTTGGTACAGTGCGAACCGCGCTAAATGTAGCGGATCTGAACACCAAGAAGTTGTCATATGCCCGAAGGTCATTTCTACTGTACCACTTGTCTCAAGTAGAGTATGATGAAGAAGGAAACTTGGAGTATACTGGAGAGAAAGAGTATGAAAAACATGAACAAGAGAAGAAGTTGAAGGAGTATGTCGGAAGCGGACAAATCAAGAGTCTCATTAGGGCCATACAGGTATTTCATTTGATGAAGCCGATTAACGCAGTATTGCTCAAGGAGGAAGTATCCGACGCCCAAGTAGAGACCTGTGGAACCTTGGAAAAAGGTATGAGCGCCATGGATGAAAACTTCACGAAGTTTGAAGTTGGAATGATGGTATGCGTATTTTTACTCGCAGTGCCGTATGTTATCACGGTATGGACAAAGCTTGGAAGAATTTTGGAAAACCTGCGAGGTATTGGACGTGTGAAGATCAGTACGGGAAGCCGTGCACGTGTATATCACCGTGCTACTTGCTGGCATGCCCAAGGGTCACACAAGAAGCCAGGCCGGTGGGTCTGGAAGGACGTACAAGAAGCTGAACAAGATGGCTTTAGGGCATGTTGGATTTGTTTCCCAGAGACGAAGCCAGAAGGAAGCTCGAGAAGACGCCGAGAGCGCGCAGAGCCACCGACCCCAGACGAAAGCGACTGGGAAGTAATGGAGCTTGACTTTGAAGTAGAGTCAAATGGTGGATGCACAAAGAAGTGCTACTGGTGAGGAGTACGAATGTGTACAAGGGAGAAGGTAAACCACCAGAAATGTTCTTGCACGGAATGCATCAAGACATATGCGACGGAACAATGGAGGAAAAGTTATGACAGAGCAGTAACGGAAGGAACGGGTAATGCCACGGAAAAGGAAGAGACCCGTGTAACGGATGAAGTGGATCATGCCTGGAATGCCGGACAAAAGAGTGGCAATGGAAAAGGATCTTTGAAGAGACGTGGAAGAGCAGCGATGGGAACACCATCAATCGTACACACAGAGAGTGTGCGTATGCCCATCATAAGTGAGGAAGACTACCGACGTGGTGGAAAAGTCACATCTGGAAGAAACAAGCAGGATGTGGAAATCCAGGAAGAACCGGAAAGGAAGAAAGAGCCGGAGATGATCGAGTACCGCGGAAGGATGATTACCGTGGAAGAGATGGGGAACAAGATGCTATCCCCAGAAGCACAGGAATCGTATGAGAAGTATTGCGAACAATGCAGTGAGATGTATGACGCGTCAGAAGAACGCGCACAAGGGTCGGAAATCCCGATGGACCTGTTTGGGAGTTCGAAGCCAATGGATGTAGATCCAGGTACGCCGGACAGCACAGAACAGAGAACGTTGTTCGGAAGTCAGTAAGACCTACATCGTGTACGAGTATGAGGCAGAGAAGTGAGTGTAGGCAAGACTGAAAAAGTTTCACCTCGGAACGCACAGCAGCGAAAGCGCAAAAGAAGGAAGAGCGCTAACGCAGGAAGTTTGTGTGGAATGTTTCACTAGGACGAAGTACTTGTTACTGTACGAGTCAAGGCAAGGACGGTCTGACACACCTCCTTAATTGGGGGACGGTCAAAAGGTGGGTTGCACGGAGTGTTTAACCCAAGGACTTGCAATGGCTAAGCCGATGCAGTCACGGGCGGAGGTATGCCCGACCAATGACCGATCGAAGTACAGCACAAGGACTTCGAGGCAGGGTGTTGAATTCTGTACATAGGAACGCCCCACACCTTTGGTGAGCCCAGGCTACGGTATAGTATTGTATAGCTGTATACTATGTGACCGATGCAGCGCCTTTGGTTCAAGAGTAAAAAAGCGTGACCGCTCAGGGTTTTACAGTTTAACTCAATCTCCCAAAGCTATTGATGATGGCGCGCCCATCATCCAAGGCGCTCGTGCCTTCACTGGAGCCCAAACTCGCAAGCGCGTGCCTCCGCTGCTTAGCGAATTCGCTTCGGTTCACACTGTCACTGTGCCTTCCAATCTTGCCGCTTCTTTCTTGCGCCCTGGCCAGAAGCTTCCGTCTCCGTGGAAGCCCGGAGATGCTGCTGCTTGTTCTCCGCCAATCGAGCGCTTTCCGGCAGGTAGCCGTGTCCTTCGTGCCCATATGGTGCGCAAGGGGATTGAGGTTGGCCCTAGTCCCACGGCTGTTTCCCCTGGTTCCGGTTTAGTCCCTGCTGCCCCTCGTGTGTTAGGTGCTGAGGGTTTTGAGCCGGATAGTGTGCTGAATCTTCCTAGCAGAAAGCGTCATTTTGCTAATGTTCTTGGATGTCCTGAGGCGTCTCTCGGACTGAATCCTGACGATACCGAGGTTCGAGAAGCCATGATGTCGGGCTCTGCTGAGCGGGTGGCTTCGCTTATAAACAAGTTGCCTAAGGTACACCGCAAAGACTTGTCCCTGTTGCTTGACTTGCTTCCTTCAGAACCTCTTCGCTGGGATGGCGATGCTGGAGCGAAATCGTTCCAAGGTGGCAGCTTTGTTCACGGCCCGATGTGCGGGGTGCGATCAACGACCAAACAGTTCCCGGAAACTGTGAAAGCAATGTGCTCTTATGTCAAGGGCCTTTTTCCAGGTTTGGAGTTCGGAACTGTTGGGATGTTCAGGGATGTGTCAGCTCAACCACATCGGGACTCGAATAATGAAGCCTCCACAGACAATGCAATTGCTGCGCTATCAGATTTTTCTGATGGCTCCCTGTGGATGGAAGATCCTGCGGGTGACGTCGAGCTTGAAATCAAAGGTCGCACAGTGAGAGGTGTTTGCATCCCCGTCTAAGAACCTTAAAGCTGAGCACGCCTCTGTCTTGACGAGCCTGGGATTTGTGCTTGATCGAGCGACCTCGGGGTCCCAAGTCTCGCCTGGGGACGTGACTAAGGCTGTCATTGGTGTGTACCGCACACCATCACAGTTTGTTGAACAGGCAATCAAGGTTGGGCACCCCACGCAGCTCTCCGCCCTCATGCCCTCCGAGATCTCCTGTGCCGTCCGGAGAATCCATAAAGAAGGTGAGGCCAATGTGGCCAAGGAGCGCACCGCAACACTTCGCCGGTGGGTTAGCAGAGCAGCCGATTTAGAGCCAGCCGAGCGCGCGCTAAAGGCTGGTCTTCCTCAGTTTCGAAAGGATCTTCTTAGTCCTAAACGCCTCGCTCTTTTCGAGGAGCTGTTGCTTGAAGTGGGACATGAGGACGTTGACCTTGTCAAAGACATTGCTCATGGGTTTGACTTGACGGGCAAGCTGCCTAGATCGAATGTTTTCGCTAAACGCTTTCGTCCTGCGGAGCAGAGTGAATCTCAGCTTCGATCCAGCGCTAAGAGACTGCGTGATGGTCTTCTGGCCACGATCAAAGCTTCGGAGGATCCTGTGATTGACCAGGGTGTTCTTAAAGCGACGATGAAAGAACTTGAGCGCGGCTTCGTTGATGGACCTTTGTCTCCAGACCAGATCCCTGAAGATGCGTCCTTGACGCATCGTTTCGGAGTCATTCAGGGGAGCAATTAAGAAGGTCCAAAGGTGAGGCCCATAGATAATTACCTGTCTTCTCAAGTAAATGCTGCAGTCACGCAGGTTGAGCAAGTCAGCGTGCACACCATTGACGTGGTGGCCGGGATGCTGGCCTGCTGGTTGAATGAGTGGTTCATCAGCGGGCGCCCAGAGCACAGCACGCCAGTGTGCAAGGCGTGGGATCTGCGTACCGCCTATAAACAACTCCCCCTTTCGGATTTGGCTTATGCCTTAGATAGTTTCTTTGTGCTCTTCAACATTGAGCGTGGGGCGAGCGAAATCTATCGCCAGCGAGTGCTTCCCTTCGGCTCAACGGCCAGTGTGACCAGCTTCATAAGAACGGCTTACGCCATTTGGAAATTAGGTGCCGTAGGGTTGACTCTTGTCTGGAGTGAATATTTTGACGACTACTTGAACCTTTGCGGCAAAGCCTTTGCTCGGCATAACGACTTGGTAATCTCCATGTTCTTCCAACTGCTGGGGTGGGAGATCTCGAAGGACAAGGAGCTCAACTACGATGCGCTTTGCGTCGTCCTAGGAGTGCAAGTGAACCTTCGTGATGCCAAGCTCGGTTTGGCTTACTTGGAGAACACCGTGAAGAGGCGGACTGAGGCGTTGTGTGACATTGAGCGGGCTTTGGCAACCGGGAAGCTTGAACCTAAAGAAAGTGAAAAGCTAAGGGGTCGGTTGCAGTTCGCCTGTTGCAAAATTTTTGGTCGGCGACCAAAGGCGGCTCTGAAGTTGTTGTCGCAGCACTCCAGGCAACGCAGATGGGACGTTAACCAACTCACGCGGCTCGCACTCACTCAGCTGAAAAGTTTCCTTGAAAGTTCCAGGCCACGTCCAGTCAGGGCGCGACGTGAAGACTTTGTCCATGTGTATGTGGATGCTTCTTTCGAGCCAAACGGCCATTGTGGTTTGGGGGGAGTAGTCTTCAACTCTTCTGGTGAGGCGTTGTGCTGGTTTGGTCAAGCTGTTTCGCCAGTACATGTGCAGAAGCTTTTGAAAGCTGGTGACCGCGAAAGAGAGACAGTGATTTTCGAGCTCGAGGCGCTTGTGCTCAGCATCTGCCTCGAGGCCTTTCGCTTTTACGTCGAGAGGAAAGGTGTGGTCATTTTCACTGACAATGAGGGCGTGTTCGGAAGCTTCGTCAGAGGCCATAGTGACAATGCTTCTTGTGCTGCCTTGATCGACTTCTTTGCTTGCTGCGAAGAGAGCCTTGAAACGATCTGCTGGCTAGATCGTGTGCCATCCTCTTCCAATCCTGCCGACGACCCCTCGCGTGGCGTCAGTATCCGAGGTGCACCACGTGTCGATCTTGATGTGAATCTCTTGAGTCGCGCGCTTCCTGAAGTCTTTGGGTGAATGGGGTACATGTTCTCAGGGGGAAGCGGGATGTACCGCATTCACTTGGGATGTCCAAGAGTTTTTCCCTAGCTGAGATCATCGACGGATTCCCCATGCCACCTACGAGGAAAAGTCTTGTGCTGTCGAGTGAGTGCGTTGCGATTTCTTGAGATATGCAATTATGATTAACATACAGATTGGAGAAGTTTTGTTTTCCTGATAAACATTTCTCCTTATGATTCGATTGATGCCAGCTGATTGAATTATAGTTTTCCGTATGGCATCCATGCATTGTTCAGGTCCACGCGGTAACTTTACACAAGTGAAAATAAGCCACCATCGCAGCCTGCCTGCGTACGGTATTATTTTCACGTGGAAAGTTTGATTTTGAAATCTTATTTCAAAATCAACGCTTGGAGTTTTCAAACGTCTCTTACATGTTAGTATGCAACTGTTGAGCCATGCGAAGATGCGAAATTCCAGTTGCCGTTGTGCTCTGAGGTAGAGCGCAATTTTTGTTTTCTCCCACCCACCCACCCGGGGGGAAGCGGGATGTACCGCATTCACTTGGGATGTCCAAGAGTTTTTCCCTAGCTGAGATCATCGACGGATTCCCCATGCCACCTACGAGGAAAAGTCTTGTGCTGTCGAGTGAGTGCGTTGCGATTTCTTGAGATATGCAATTATGATTAACATACAGATTGGAGAAGTTTTGTTTTCCTGATAAACATTTCTCCTTATGATTCGATTGATGCCAGCTGATTGAATTATAGTTTTCCGTATGGCATCCATGCATTGTTCAGGTCCACGCGATAACTTTACACAAGTGAAAATAAAATTAAGTCCTCTTTTTACCGTAGAATCCTTGACCCATCGGACTCCCAATGCTCCAACCCGGCTCCGACACTAAGAAGAGCCGGCGTGCCCAGTCCGCCAAGCAAGCAAAGGCACCCACCCTCACCGGTCCGAGGTGAGTTGACTCTACAAGCCTGCTCACGGCTCTTCCCACCTGCAATGGTTGTATCAGTGGGAACCCCGTGCTGGCCACGCCACGTATGCCTACCCGTTTCTGGAAGAGCCGGCCTATGGTGGCGAACTGGATGTCATTGCCGCCTCCTCCAGTGGGTTGCTTCGGATCACCAGTGCGGATGAGCAGGGCATCCACCGCTGCCTCAGTAACGTTAACAGATTCTGAATGCCCTTCTTGTTGTCCCTCGTCAATGACGAGGGCGCGGCACCGAACCAGCGCCGTCAAGACCTCAGATCGCCAGCGGCCTAGTTGCTGTGCCCCGGAGCCTTGTGTGATCAACAAGATGCGAGCCTTCGCCAGAGGGGGAGGTGTATCATCGCTCGCCGCCTCAGCTGAGCCTGTCCCCTCGTGCTCGGCGGGTTCCGTGCCTTTGCCCTTGCCCTTAGGACCCGCACCATGTGCAAGCGGCACATGATCGTGGACGGTGGAGAACAGCTCCTGCTTGCCAGAGACCCGTCGGACAACCATCAGGCGACGCAGCCAAAGCGGCGCATCAGCCAAGATGTTGTGGGATATCATTAACACGGCCAGCAACGCTGCATGTTGCTGGGACGTCCACACCACTGGGAAGTCCAGGACGGCATCAATATACATTAAGGCAAGGAGGAGCGAAAGGTTTTGGACGCGCCTGGACAGCCTAATATGTTAAGGGAGGTGCGTTGACAGCCTCTCGTCACCAGGATCGCCTGTATGTGAGCGAGAAGAAGGCCGTCGGGATCGTCCAACAACCGACTAATCAGTTCACAGAAGGCTTTGCCTCTGAGGTTGGCTGCCTCGATGTAAACCCGCGGCATGTCCCCGCGGGGGACCTCCCACGAAGGGCCGACCGAGCGCTGTGAACGCCACGAATGTGGCTTCACTCTAGCTTGCTGCAGGTCAGCTCTGTGGGCTGCCCAGTTGGTTGAATTAGCACCGTCCGGGTCATATAGATTGCCAGTCGCGACAATGCGGCACGCCTGCAGGAAGAGCAAAACCATATGCATCTCCGTAGCGAGGGGGGCGTCATTATGCAATATGGGCTTCGTGGCATTGGGCGTAGGCACGCCCAGCGACAAGGGCTCGCGCTTTCGGCGAGACAGATAGAGATCCGTAAAGACTCCGACGAGCTTCTGCGCCGGCGGCGCCCCCCGCCTCAAAGACCACTACCGAGCCCTCCTGCGGGTACTGTCGCTCGGCATGGGAGAACCAATTTCGGACATCGCCTGTCAAAGACGACGCCGAGACCTTTAGGACATTTTTTCGAACGCGAAAGGCTTTCGTCTACTAGCCCATCAGCACCGACCTATCCTAATTCAGTTACTGGTGGCTTAAATTAAGCACGGCCCTTAGGAGGTTTGTGTACAACTTTCGACCAAAATTGACGGTCTTGGCAGCGTGGTTGCACTTTGCGGTACAGGGACGTATTATCCATCCATACTGGACCAGAAGAGCTGTGTGCTGCAGCGATACGATTAGAATTTGGCAACTGATAGAAGCTATGTTGGATTTGTTCATGGGAAGGGGCAGCGTCCGAGAGTAAATGATCGATGCGTTCTGCGGCCTGAGTCATGCAGGATTCAGCCCAATGTATGCGTGGCCTACCTGATCCATTAGGGGCCCTGATATGTCTGTACGCATGTGATGTCATGTAGGTACATTGACTTTCTAGAGATTCTGGATGTCTGTGAATATGTCCGAACAATTGTAGGCGTTGTTGTGAGTATAACTGAGAAGGAGTGATAATGATAACCCTACGGGTTCTAAAGGAGAGAGATGCAAGGTACTGCTCCCTCTTCAGGGACGTCCCTGCAGAAAGAGCTTGCGATGTGACCATATAGAAGGAGTCACGAGCCGTGTCCCTTATGCCGCGCTGCTCCGAGTGCAGGGCCTGCCGCGCTTTGCCTGCCCGGAGATCGCAGACGATGACATAGCTGTCCTTGCGGCGCCGGTTGAATCGGCTGGACCCCATGGAGTCCTTACATACATGGCAAATCTTGCTGCAATGGGGACGCGCCTCAAGGCTGTTCGAAGTACTTTCCAAGCTGAGGGCATGGAAGCTGTCAATGGGGTAGTATTCAACCTTGGCTTAGTCAGCTCGGCACGTCTGCTCACGGAAGTCTACCTGTTGATTACAGCGTCTCGTTACCCGCAGGCTGTGCAGTGGCAGCTCACTCCTGGGAGAGCGCCAGGATTGCCTGTTATTGGCAGGCTGGCGTCCTCGAGCACTGCCAGGGAGAACGCTCTTCGCGACCCGCATGGTCAATGGCAGCCGGGACTCCAATTCCTGGAGATCCCTGAGTCGGAGGAAAGGCTTCGTGTCTGGAGGCAGGACAGCCTACGGAGCCTTCTCTGGGGGCCCTCACTCATCTTTACATCACGCAAGGACACAGGATATGCGCCCTGGGAGGTGAGCGCATTGTGCTGGTTAATCCGGCCAATCGTCTCCTCCACAACTTCCAGTCCTTTGTAGGGCTGAGCAATGCAGGGCTGACGGATCAACATGAGCAGCTTCACTCGAACGAGGGAGTCAAAGGTAAGTTCCTTGCGGAATGGGCCCGCGAGCTGGAGCCGTCACTCCCAGCGCCGGAGCAGGTTTCCACGGTCCAGCAAGCTGAGGCGGTGTGGAGGTTCTTGGACAACCGACACGCGGAGTTTGCCCCCTTTATCGACCTGTTCTCAGCTACGGCTTGCGCTGGATCCACGGGAGCCGTCAACCTCTGTATGGTCGATAGGATTGCTGACTTTACTGGGTGTGGGGAAGCAGTGCATCAGCGACTTACGGCGGCGCTTACAAGGGGAACTGGGCTGCTTTTAGTGGTGTCTCCGGCCCACGCTTCAGGATTGCTTGCTGCTGCACGCATGCACGCCAAACTCCATGGCTCGCTCATGCACTGGCGTACGATGTGCGCTGATAAGGGGTTACCGCCGAGATGGCAGCGGCCTCTTCGGGGAGACCAGGACATCGTGAGGGACTTCCACCAGAAATGGAATGTCGGCGGTTTCCCGCCCATCGTGGACGCCACGGCTTTATTGGTTGTGGTATATGATGATGATGCGGGACAGCACCGGGCCCAATTGCATTTACGAGGCCCCGACAAAACGCTGACCGGGCGGCGCGGACAATCCATGACGGCCAGTTACTTTTTTCCGGTCTTTGATACGATTGACCCCTATGCAGTTACGCTGGATGACGAGGACAGCTGTAAGCTTTCCTTGTGTGGCTTGCGAGCATACTGGGGGAGTGCGACTAAGCCCCCGGCTCGACTTTATGAAGCCTTTGAGGACACGCTTTTTCGAGGCATTAAGAGCCGCGTGGATGTTGATGGCGAAGCTACTGAGGTTCATGCGAATGGACACAACACGAGATGGGCGGTAGCCTCCCTCCCGGGTAGCTACTACTTTGCACACATTGCTGCAGACCACACCACGCAGGAGCTCATGAGCTTCCTCCGTTATCGCCTCAGGATGCTGGTAGGGGCTGGAGTCGACATTGCTTCTATTCGGTTCAGCGACGATGGCACCCTCTCAACGGGGTTATCGGCAGCGGGTATGCAGGCGCGGCCATACAACCCTTCAGCGAACAGTCAGTTCGGGAGCCGGTGTTAAGGAAGACCCCGCCTATGTGGACGAGCTGTATAGCGCGGGCTGCCCCAATATCTTCCAGACCAAGTCATGGCAGGAGGATTTCGATGAATTGCTTCAAGCCCTGGACGCACACCCCACCCGGCACTGCCCCACCCTGACAGGGCTCACTAGCAACGTGGCGCCCACGTATGATCCAGCCACTTGAACCCTGCAACGGGAAATCTTACGGGAATGGCGCTCCAGGGCGGGAGCGCCCCCCCCATGTAAGCAAGCAGTGAGCGACCACGTGGAATATTTACGCGGCATCCTCCCCTCTCGAGCGGCCTGTGACACGTTATTGTCACTGCCGATGTCCCTCACGGCAGGGTCAATACGCATCAACGTTGATCAACTTGGATGCGACATTTGTAGCTTTGCCGACAGAGCTATGCGGCTCCGGTGCTGCACGGAGGACGAAGCGTGGCGCCTCTGCGTCAATCCTCTCATCGCCATCAGTGCGGCGCTGGCGGAGCTCTGCGAGCCGCTCCAGCATCTTGCGGACGACCAAGCCTATGACCTTTCGTGGAGGGAATTGTCGCGACCATAGGTTTGGTGGTGGCTGCTGGTGGATGAAATCGCCGCGCAATGGCAGCAGGCAGATCAGGCCACCACATCATCTCCGCTGGCCAGGGACGGTAGCTTCATAGTCATGGCCCTGGGGGGAGGGGGACGACGCCTTTCCCCACTACAGTATTGCAGTGCCCTTCTGCCGATACAGGTGCTCCTTCTGGTTTTGCGCGTGCTCGTGGACCATCCTGACAGCTACCACGTGGGTTCTGGAGGTCTTTCGAGACAGTGATCAGCAAGCCGCCAACGAGGGTAGGCACGACCATATGGGAGTGCGACTGTCGGCGTCCTTCGCGCTGCGAGAAATCTGCCCCTGACAAGAGCAAGTGGGGCGGCGTATCAGGCATGCCTGGGAACGAGGAGCGGTGGCTGTACACCATCCGCATGTGGATCCAAACAACTTCGCGTACCCGCCGGTATACCAGGGGCGGTTTCGCATCTACCTGCCGTTGTCGGAGGAGGCAGTTGAGAGATCGTCATTGTCCTTGCGAGCTTTGCATAGCCGCTGTGTACGACCAGCACTGTATTGATTGGTGTGCTGCCCATTCACATCCTCGCTGCCGCATCGGTCCTCATAGCACAGTTAGGTGACAAGCCATGGCCACGATTCCGGAGAATCTTGTGGCACAAGCAGTCACGTACGTCTCTGTGCATCCGCTGCCGGTGCTTTTTGGTGCCCCACCATCGGCTGCCACTCGGCAGTTGCTCTGCGCTATTGGTCCGCAGGAGCGAAAGGCAGCAGGCCTCGCTCTTCGACAGCAGTTTGCAGAGTATCAAAGCCGAGTCTCTACATGCTTGGCGCAACGCACTTTCGATGGCTTCAGGGTCGCGACCAATTTCCAGTTGATCGTACGACTTGGCTTTCAAGTGCGCGCCACCATTGTGCAAATCGATCTCGAGGCTTTAGTGGTGCTGGCTTCGGCGTCGCGCCTCGTCTGTCGGACTGTCCTCGGGCTGTACGAGGGCTCGGACTTCTTTCGCGCCGAGGCCATTCAGTCGGCATTAATTGACGTGCAGCCCTGGGCTGTGGGATGGCCTGGGTTAACGAGACTGCCTTACTTTTCCATGGAGCCCTTGGATGAGCTCCCACTTACGCGCCTGCGATCTCCGCTACCGATTTGCGTCCCACATTGCCGGGACTTTTCTTGCTCCGATTAGCCCTTGCCCTTGCGAGGCCCACCATGGTGGGAAGCTGGGCATGGGCGATTTATTGTGCAGCTCGGTCAAGTCTGCTCGCCGCAGCCATTGTCTGCGGACTTTAAATGCCTATGTTCTCGTTTCACGGCTGTCTTTTTGTTTGTGTTTTTGTCTTTCGTAGTTTGTTTAGTTCGCGACTGAGAGCAGCTGGTGCTGTCGACGAAGCCCGCGCAAGCCAAAGCACTAACGGGGGCACGCTTTAAGCTTTTGAGGCGCCCATGAAGCAAAGTCAGAACTCAGACCTTGGTGTTGGAAATCCGATTTCGGGGTGAACCAGCACAGGTTTCAGTTTGATCAGACAAGTAGTAGGAATTGTGGGGTTTTGCCACGATTTCGGACAACTTCGGTTGTCAGTCTTTTCTACGCTGTTGCGAACCATCATCGAATCATGTTTGGTTCATCTTTGGTTCATCTTGAGGCAAGTCAAGTAGCGGCACAACAAAACCTTTCCGTTGCTCTTAGCCGTTTTGCTCGTGAGTGGCGGTGCAAAAAACCGCATGGACCCTGTTGTTCTGACTCTGACGCATGCAACGCAACCTCTCTCTGTGGAAAGTAATCCCAAACCCCCACGTACATAAGCGAGACAAGCCTTGGAGTTCGAATGCTTTTTGAATTTCGAACTTTGGAGTGTGTGTAGAGCCTGGCTCCAAAGAGCTTGCAAAAGCGGTGACAGGCTTTCTATGTGTGTAGGAAGGGAACTGTTCAACAAAAAATTTTCAGGCCCGATTCGGTGTTTTTTTGCCTTGAAGGTCCGGACTGGACAAATGGATCAGACCACGAGAAGCTTTCTCGATGATGAGAAGCAAGATCATGCCTAGGATCTTTTCTCTGCTTGGTTGCAGGAAGTACGACTTCGTTCATCGTGTGGGTGTGGAGTGGTGGGGTGGGGTGGGGCGGGTGGGCAGTGGGAGGGGGTCAGGGTGGTGGTGAGGGGAGTCCCAAGCAAACAACCCTAACCTCAATTTGTCAGGTGGTAGGGAGGGAAGGGTGGTGGAAGTGTGGTTGGATTCGGATGGAGCTGGGCGGCTTTGTTGCCGTCGCAGCTTGGGGGCATGGGCATGGTTGTATGATTGTCATTGTTATTTCTGAATTACCGTTGTTGGTTTCTGAATCTAGTTTGCGCTGGTTGCCCGGGCTTTCTGCGTTAAGTGGCCAGTTTGCAAGTCCGAGTCCTGCGGGTTGGCACGGCTGGCATCACAATGATGAGGTGTTTAGCACGAAGTTGAGTCCCTCAAGCTTTGAAACATTATGCGTGAATGTGAGGACGGACGCAACGTGAAGAGGCAGGGCAGTGGTGGTGAACAGAATTCACTAGGAGATTTCGCCGTGAGCCGAAAGGCTCAAAACAACATGCACGTTTCATGTCCATTGCTGCGAAAACACGGGTGCAGGTGATGCCGTTGAAGCATGCACCATGTAAGTTACACTTGGGAACTTTACTGTAGGAATCGTTTGCCTGAAAGAATTACATGCTGTCGCCATGTGATTGTGAGACGCAGCTCAGAGATGGCGTCTACCCACGTAACCGACTTTACCAAGGATCGATTCCTCCAGCATCAGCCCGCGTCGTCCGCAGTGCATCGTAGTATTGTGCCTTGCTTGGCCTTCAGGAGCTCGGCGACCTTGTCGAGGCACTGTGTGGAGCCACGGCACCAACTTGAGACCCGTTTGAATTCAGAGGAAAGGACTGCGATGATCCAGAACTATGTTGATGAGGCTCCGCCACAACGTGCGTTGTGCCATGGGACTTGGCACCTTGCGCTTGTTGAAAGGGCAAAGCCGCTTCCAGGGATGAACTCGCCAAATTTGTCTGGAGTCTGCAGCTTAGCATCTTTCCAGCCGACCCGGAGAAAGCACAAGAAGTGTGGCAGGCACCGGCAAGAAGATCTACAAACTGATCAGCCCCACGAAGACAAGTCCTAAGCGCAAGGCTGCCTGGGAGAATGCCAAGGGTATGCTGAAGGAGAGGGTCGTTGTTGCATGTGGAAACCGCTGCAAGTAGCATAAGTAGCAATCGGCCATTGAGGAGATCATCGAGTTCGAATTGTGTCAAACTTAAACTTGTCTTATGTGGGGCTGTGGATTGTGGAACGTGCATCTGTGTCCCTGCCGAGGTTCCACCCAGAATCGTTCCACGGCCCGTGGACTTGGCTGGCTTGACCGACCATGTACCAGTGACATTGGCATTGGTGCTAGGGCAGTGCTACGGGCAACCAGACACTCGATCAACGGTATAGGCGTACAGTTGCCTTTGTACTCGTCTTTGCCAGGTGTGTAAAGCATGTGTTGGAACCGAAGATCCTGGAGGCAAGATTTCGCATGGCTTTTGACACCTGACGATTCAAGCCCTCAGTTGCTGAAGGTGCTACAGAACTATCACTATTTCGTTCTCACCGGGATGGTTCGAACTCGGCATTTTCCTCCGAAGTTGCTTGGCGAGACGGACCCCGCCATGGTGTTGCAGCTTTAGAAAATGCTTACTTGGTGTCTGTCAGCACACCCGACAGGTGGAAATATGTTCTCAGGATGAATTCTGTTGAAGCAGCCTCTTGCATATATGTAGCTCTGGGGACAGCCTTCGAAGCACGGACCTCAGGCTTCAGGTTAAGAGCAGGAATGTCTCAATATGACATTCAGTGACAGCTTTCTGTTGGCATTTGGCCGTTTTACATGCCTGCACTGCGTCCACGTCGGCCATGTCGTTATGTGGAAAACCTTGTTCTGTCCCATTGACCCCATGCCCATCACTTAGTCGAACGTGCCTGGTTTGCGTGTCATGACACAGCCCCTTCTGTCATAGGCTTCTTCTGCTACAATTCGCCATTCAAAGTTGCTGCGGTAGCTGACTGCAGTTCACAGGACGAGCTCCTGTGTGTCGATAAGCCCGTGAACTTCACCTGCGGGTACGGTGGCAACATCAACAGCTCTTTGCCGAGAGTGGTCCGGAACTAAGTGTTGCCTCCGCGACTGGCTACTGTAGTAGTCTTGAGCCGCTCTCGAGCTTGTGGGCCAGTTTGGCGCGAAAACGCCGACCCAACTGCTGAACAGCAGCAAGGCGCTGCTCTCGCTTCAGAGGGGCTGCTTGCGTCATGTCATGTGCTGTTGCATGCTTCGTCTAAACACCAGCATGAGCCAACCACCAGGCTGCGATATCAGGTGTCGCTTGAGCATTGATTTCCGCCAAACTTCCTACACTTAATTATGATGTATCGATGCCAGGAGTAGAGCACGGAGTGCATTTTGCAACGACAGTGCAGGCACCACACCATGACTGCATTGCAGGATACTGTCCAGATTCACGAGTACTTGGCCCTCAAGTTTGATTATGAGACGGCTCTCGGCACACGGGACTTTTGGGCTGAGGCCATTTGGTGCACGTGTCACTAGAATAGTGTGCTTCCGTGCATGCCATGCAAAGGTGCTGCAGAAAGACCTGAAGATTCAACCCTGCACATGTGGAAAATGTGCGATATGTGCCCGAGCTGCAAGTTGGCACTGCATTTCGTAGATTGCACATACAAAATGCTTAGACTTCACGAATGTTGGTTCCCAGCTCTCTCTTTGTCTTTCCCTGTTTGCCTCTCTGTCCGGCTGCTCTCTTACATCAGTTCGTGGTCCCACGAGCAAGCAACAGCCTGTGCGTAAAGGAGGAGATCTGAGATCATTTTCCTCCTGAAGCCTGAGGCAATCATGCCGTGCAATGTAGGGGCTGGAGATCTCTAGCTTGTCATCCTGCTGCTTGAACCTTTCGTTATCTGCTTGTACGACTTCATGATACCCGAAAATGTTTGTCACTTTGCCACGATTATGTTGGTAGGTAGATGATCTGTTAAGCCATGCTGTTTTGATACTGCGACAGTCCGTTACTGGGGCGACTTGAAACAAGTGCTGCGTCACGCAGCTAGAGAGGCTGTGGTCAGAAATCCTGTGTTGTAGCGAACCTAAGAATGCGATCCACTGTGTGCTAAAAGTGAAGCAGCTCTATGATGTTTTCTGATGCTTTGTTAGTGACCGCTGCATGTGTGTCCAGGTGCTTGCATGCAGGCTGGTTGTTGCAATCGACTCGACAAGGACCACATAGTGTTGGCAAGGTTTGGCCCTTTGTATCGGAGAGTGTTGGAGTGAGGAGACATCCGGAGTGATGGTGGCGGCCAAGACGAAGAAAGGTTTTCCTGAAATCCGGAAGCTTCGCGGCTGCATCGTGTGGCCTACGTGCAAGAAGCAGTGGCTAGTGGAACCGGTGTTGGTCAAAAGGCAATTCCAAAGCGAGCACAGCTTGGAGGAAGGAGGGACAGAGAAGTACTACTTTGCCCTGGTCCGCGGACATGTGCCTCGAACATTGCAAGAAGCTGCAAGCGATGTCTCGCAAAGCGACATGCAGCCTTGCCCCACGAAAGGTCCAAATTCCGACCAAGCTGGCAGAACCAACTCAGGCAGTTGTGTTTTTTATCCTTTCTTGTTGTGCTTTCGTTGTGTCTTGAGGTTTCGTGTTCACCGCAGGACTGGAAGCATGGGCCGTCAGACAGCCGCGAGCACGGTCGCCGGGTGCACAGTGGCTGCATAGCCATAGTTCAACTTGAAAAATTGGAACGGAAGTGCTACGGGACGGGAGGTCTCAGGAGAAGGACTACATGGGCTACAGTAAGCAGATGGACTTTTGAGACAAATCAGCCCGTTCATGCAGTGCGAACAATTTATCTTCGCGGGATGTCTTTTTCTCGGACTAAGGACGTGGCCGAATTGAGATTGCCATGCGGTTCGATCAGGCACGCGATTTAGCACAGATTTCGTTTGCGGGTTTCTGCACTCCTTCTGATCTTCTTGGTGGGCAGGGGCAATGGAGAGCAGTTGCGTACAACGACGGGAATCCCAATCCTGAGCCCAAGGGCAAGGGAAAGGAGTTTAAGCAGAACGGACATGGCAAAGGCTGGCGGATGCTGGCGGAGCGGTGGAGACAATGCATGCGTGTGTTTTCTGTTCCAGGCAGTGCAGATGGCGAGGAGGGCAGAGAACCAGGAGCACGGACAAGCACGGACAGAACGTGAAGCGGCTTACACTGAATTTCCATCCTCAGGAGAGATTCAAGGAAAACGGCTTCATGCAGTCACATTCTATAATCCTGTGGCTTGGTTTATCGACAAAAAGCAAGAGCAGTCCGTCACCCAGAAGTCTTTGCTGTTTGCAGCGGATTCGCTTTCGGGTATGATGCAGACAGATGCAGGTTTACGCTGCTGCATCTGCAGATTGTGACCGGCTGGGTCCTGAGAGCCAACCTGTGCCGGAGCTAGGAAGACATGGGAAACCCGGTCATAGGAGATATTAGCACGCCGGCTACCCAGGACGAACTCACCAGATCAGGTGCACCTGCACCCAGTATGGATAGCTTCGACAGCGAGTGCTGTGGAAAGGTTCCATGTTAGTGCCATTGGCTATCCGATCGTTGGAGACTGCACGTACGGCGCTCCGTGCGGTACTCAATTAAACGGGCCGAATCGCTGTTGGTTCTTGTGTGTTGCATCGTCTTCTTCTGCTCTTTGGACGATCATGCAGCAGGCAGTCAGATCGAGACTGGGCCAAAAGGGTATTCCTGCACTCCTATGAGGCCTTGACTTGATGCAACCCAGAGCCGGGAAAGTTGTTGACATGGCAAGCACGGTGCACTTTCGCAGACTCGATTTCGGGAGCCATTCACCAATCGATGGTTCGAGGCTTTGCCGAATCCCGGTGGCACGGCTGGTGCATTTGCATCTTGCGTTTGTGCAGGCAACATCCCCGTTGCCACAAGATCTGGGTCAATTGCTCTGTGACCTGCAGTTGGAACGTACGAAGGTGTGCCACACTGCGACTAGCTGCTCAGTAGCTGAAAGCTGGCAGAGTGTCCCACACATTGGCAGGATGAATGCCCATTGTTTCTGTCTAGAAGGCAGGAAGTTGCACAGCTGCAGAAATCAAGTCGTTCCATGTGGTCGATTCTAGCGGCGACGGTTTGATTGATTTGCGCACTTTCGCAGGCAGCATGCTGGCTTGAAGATGATCTTCAAGTCAGAAGCTCAGTCTCACATTTGAAGATGAAATTCGGACGTGCTTTGTATCTCAGGCAATATGAGGCATCAACAAAGCTTTTGCTCTCCCGCGATGCTCCTGCCAATGCTTCAAAGATTCTGGAAGCGGAAGCGCATGAGTTCCAAGCCAAGAACAAACGACAGGCTCTGCTGCTTGAAGTTTTTCTTGTGCACAGGCTTTTTGTCGGGATGCAGGGGATACAGCACGTGCAGCACCATGCAGCTTCGCAAGGCAAGCCAGGCTGGGCATCAGACCTGGGGTTCCTCCTCATCGTCAGGTTACTGGCAAGAGACAGACCACTGGAAGACGTCCTGGTCCTCGAAATGGTCGCATAACACGCCATGGAGTTCGAACGACAGGTGGTCGCAAGCACCAAAGGAGGAAGAGGCTGAGTCAGACGACGATGCCTGGGGCAAGTGGAAGGCTCCAAAAGAACCACCAAAAGAGCAGACCGAAGTTCAAGAACCGGAGGCAAAGAGGCACACTTCCGGGGGCTTCCAGCTTTGAGAGCTTTGACCATCAAAGTGGCAACCCATTTCAACCACTGCATCAGTTGCCAGTGCACTTACGTGTGGGCTTCGTCATGGTATAAGTGTGGGGCTCGTGCTAAGGGAACTTGAGAAAGAGAGGAGGGAGGTCTTACACGGTCTTTTGGCTCTGGCCAGACTGCGGCTAGCAGAGCAAAGTGGGCAGCCACCACCCGCATCAACGACACATGACAAGGCACGTGCAAATATTAGCATAGTCGAAGTTGCCGTCGACACGTCGACACGAGCAGGTTCTTTTGGCTTGGAAAAGGAAGGAATCGACCAGACAGGCTTCTTGTCATCAGAGTCTGGCGGTTCTGCCACCAATGTCACGTCACGCTAGGCTGGCGTGTTTTACTACATCAACATGGTGACCAACGAGACGCAGGCAGTCTGTGGCAGCCTAGCCTGCCGCCATGTACACAGTCCACAGCCTGAGGTGGAACCTCCAGAGCCATGGGTGAGGCAGCGATCAAGACGAGATCCAAGCATCCACTTCTACTGGACTGCTGTTGGAATGTTGCCATTTGATACAACCAATCCCAGTTCTTTTAAAGGCTTCAGATTCGGATGAACTAAATTCGTGGATGACGGTTGAGATAAACTTCATCTTCGAGGCTTCGAGGTTTCGGTCCAGGACGCCACGTTGCAGGGTAGCAAGCATGATAGTTTGAGAGTTGTCCTGAACGAATATCGCAAACTCACAGACCTGATCGTGGCCAGGAATCCGCAAACGAACGAGACCTCGGTGGACCCGCCGGACATCTAAGAAGACCGCTCGTGCTGCTGCAGCTTTGGCATGGTGGCGAGCTCTACCAAGCGACGTAGATGCTGTGATACTTCACGGTGAGCTTTCTACGCAGCACGCCGGCCGTCACAGTCAGATTCTGCGAGCATGCTTGCAGTATGCTCTGCAGTGTTTTTTTTGTGAGCTTTGTCCAGAGTCTCAGAGAGTTGGCGCCTGAACCGATGCTGTGTGCAGTCGATCCAGGGGCTGAAGAGGCGACTCCAGCATGAAAGGAAAGCAAGCGAAGCTCAGCAGCTCCTCGACGTTGCAGCTTTGCAGCTGTAGCATCCGTCACCGTCCATTCGAAGAATCTGGTCTGCGGCAGCATCGGTGCTCAAGTCGCAATGGGGGACATCGCCGGGGCTGCTGTTGACACGGCGAAGGCCTTGCTAGGTCTCCTCTTGGAAAAGCGAATCCCAAGCACCTGCTAGGCAGATGTCAGATGACACTCGCCCGTGCGAACCTGTCTTGCGACACATGGATTGGACAAGGCTGTTGCATTCCGGCTGAATCGATGTGCTTGCGGTGGACTACTTGAGGGGGAGCATATGCTGAGAAATCATGTCAGAGCAGAGCGCGGGAATTACTTGGGGGTGCAGCGAGGTGCCTGTTGGCCAGGTGCGCACACAACAGCCCCTGGTGAACGAAAGGTTGCAGTTTTGGGTGTGTGCGTGTTCCAACACAGTGGACCAAGGCCGTCAAAACATTGAAGAGCCTTACTCGTCGCCACTAAACTCACGATATCGTGGACAGACAGCTCCAGGACAGGCGCCTGGCGGCCTGTGCTTCGACAAAATCCAACCGCGAAGGGACAAAAGCCGATCGATCCGCCCGCCGTGTTCGTCGAGCCGCGTGGGAAGTCCCACACACCAATCGGAGGCTTCTTTTGCCAATTGTCTTGATACTCTTGTCAGCAGGCATCTTGTTGCACAGGAAAAGGAACCACGGTTATTGGTTGTCGTTTTTCGCCACCCCGGATCCTCGTGCTTTTTGACAGCCGACGAGCAGGCATGCGGTCATCCATTGAGAGGCTCGCTTCCCCTTGGGGCTATCTTTCAGAGCCGAGACAGGCTGATGATTGCAAATGGCGAAAGCCAGCAATGCACCAAGCGGCCTAATCGAGTCAGCACACATAGCCATACATAGCCGACATTTCAACAACCGATGTCGGCATGCCCAGCAAGAAACAGTGGCTGCTTGGGTTGCTTCCGCGTCGCTGTATTGGTTGCGGTACTTGATGCGTCTGGGCATGCATACTATATGATGCCCTTGATCATGCAAAGATATGCAAAGATGCCCATGGCTGCTCATCCTGTAAGAGTCTTGCCAGGGCAATGGGGAATCACCAGCGAGAGGAGCAGCTTCGAGCATTTCTTGCAGAATATCCCGCGGACGCTCGTCTGGACTTTGATGTGGAAGGGCAGTGATCGGGGCTCTGATGAGGGGTGATGTCGTGCATCACCTCAAACGACTTGAACCTTTACGAGGGGTGACCAGCAGCTTCTGTGCTCAGGATCTGCGGCGGAAAGTGTGCGAGATGGAGCAGGCGCGAGCATCGGCAATGGTCAATCTCAGCGAGAGTCAACGCGAGCGCGTCTTCGACTCGAGGCGCTCCTGGGCAAGGACTTTAACAGGTTGCAGGAAGCTGCACAGCAGGCTCATTTCGCATTGCACCCCACCCCTTGGAAGCAGCTCATGCCCCACTTCAAACTTCAGGTGATGGGATCCTCGTCGTTCGTAGCTGCGACGCAGCTGCACGACTTGGCAATGGAGCTCGAGGAGGCTGCACGAGCGCACAAGCTCAGAGTGTTCGTTGGCCTCTCGGCTAGGCAATCGACCTGGAAACCGGCTCCATCTCTGACAAGACAGCGAGGGTGGTGCAAGAGGCTCCACGGCTCTGCACGAGTCCTGGCGAACTTGCTGGATCTTGCTAGGTTGTGAGCGTTGCCTGCAGGCGAGGGAGCTCGAAAAAGAGCTGGTGGGGGCTGGTTTTGTACCCCAGGACAGTCCTGCGGCTGAAGATGGAGTCGAGAGAACTCATCTCTCCCGAGCCGTTTCCGCCATACCCGTCGTGTCTCGAACTCGCTCAAAGGGGAAATGGCTTCCAACCCGTGGCCTGGTCCCGAACCGCGGGGGCGCTATACCCGAAAGATAAACGGAGGCATGCGGGGCCTTGCAGTCATGCCCTGCGAGGAGGAACCTGTCTCACAAGGAAGAGGGAAGCAAGCTTCTTGGTAGCAACTTTGGTGCTTCTAGAAGTCTTCAACTTCCCCTGCAACTTATCGCTCGTCGAGTCGAGGCTTGTTGCGTCCTTGCATAGTGACTGGGCCTGGCGGCCTGGCACCAGGCTTCGCCAGGGCAGTGCGTTGCAGCTTCTTTGTTTCTTTGTGTGCTAACGTTGAAGGTCCTCCCAACCGGCATGCCAAAACTGAGTGTGAGTTGCCTGGGTTTAGACTCGACGCGACTCGATCCTTCCAAAATTGGAAGCATGTACTCGTTTCACCAAATCTCGTGCGCGCATAGCAGGATACAAGAGCAGTGTGCATTCGAAGTCCGATGCAGGATAGCCGGCATGTTCAGCTGGGAGACTCGGAGTAGGGTATCATATGCTAGCGTTATGACAGTCATGTGGTTGAAGTAAAGGCAATGAGGAACCCGTGCATGATCCTGGTGATGGCTCGAGTGCAGCGAAGGCTCGTGACGAATGCAGCCTTCGATGATAAGTTGAGGCATGTTTTAATGCAAGAAAGATAGACAGGGCTTTCAGAATGTCTGCTTGATAAAGACGGTCAGGTTGAGCTTACAGGGACTGACGGGCAGCGAGAGGTTCATGTCGGAGGGAGCCGTACTTCAACTGGTGTCGAATCCAATGTGAGACTTTGGTGATAGTGTCTTTCCGCATGGTTTTCACTTGCTGAAGCAGGGATTCGGTGCATAGTTTTAGAGGAGATGGGGACGTTAGATGCGGCACTTGTCTAGGCTGAAAGGCTGAAGACCCAGCCTTGGACTTGCAGGCAACAGTAAATCCACTCTGAACTCCTCACTGACCCATGCTCAGTCAACCTTCATGTGCTTGGTTCGGCTCAAGCTGGAAGCTGCAATGCTAAAGCGATAAAGGCTAAAGGGTTTGAGCATAAGTTAGCTCGGGCACTTGAACCTTCCCTGTTCAGCCAAACCAGATTCCGCAGCAGGCGCACCTCTTCATTCAAGTAGGGCTAAAGTCGCGCGCAAGCGAGGAGTAAGAAATACAGAGAGTGGAGTGCCCCGCCGTCATGTTGGCTCGCATCTTGTGACTTCTTTCGTCATGGGTGGCGGCAAAGGAGGTAAAGGTGTGCTGCCACAGCAATCTTTGTACCAAACCATCCTTCCAGAGCCTGGGTCATTTTCTGAAGTGGCAAAGCATGCAGCACACGTAGTATTGTCGTGTATGTTCTGTTTCGGAGTCTCTCCATGTTGAGACGGCATCGTGGATGCGCTTGTATAAATGCATCGATACTCTTACCAGTGCGTGAACCATGGGCAGTTGTGAGCTGCAGGGTTTTCGAGGTCAGTTTCGGGGCGGAGTTTCGGAACATGGTCCGGGATAGTTTCGGATCAGGACATGGTCGGTTTCCGTCTCACGCCATGGTCTGTTTCAGGCCCAGGCCTGCAAGAATCGGACTGAAACTGCCCGCCCCGCCGTCCGAAAGTGACCTGTGTCCCGAAACTGGGCGGCGAGCCCCACTCCGATCCAAAACCCCCGGCAGCCGATCCGAAACTAGTACCCCGAAACTACGGGCAAAGGTCAACCATGTCGGCCACCGTGTGTTGCAATACAGAGCGCACTGCACTCACGCAGCTGATCAGTCTTGTGCATTTGCAAACGATGTGTCGCAACTCAGACTGTGTCTTGACAAAGCCCTGCCCTTCGCTTGTTTTCTCGATCCACAGAGTGCTAGTTCTCAGCAGATATATGTGCATACTGTGCCCATATGTCATATGTTTTGTGCATTTTACATTCGTTGCTCCCGTCTGTGCGGCGCAGACTTTGCTGAAACAAGCATGCGAGTCCGTGTTGATGCATGCAGCATGTGTGCATGTACACAGTATGGCAATTGTCTGCGCTTGTAAATTCCTGTAGATGTCTGCATTGTTTGTCTCTCTCACCGTCTCTCTCACTTAGCTTGGTTGTTGAGCCCAGACGATTTGCGCACGGATGCCAGGTGGCTTCGGCGCTGGCAAGGCAGGTGTTTGCTGTATGCCAGAGTGCCGGACAGGTGCAGTAACAAGAACCTGATGCTGTGGGATGTTCGATGTCCCTTTGACACCCTTGGCAAGATGCCAGTCAGAGTCAGTGAGCTTCACCCACAAGAAGCACTGGCAGGGAGGTGGTGGCACTGGAAGCGGCAGCTGGCAGGACAATGCAGGCGAGTTGGATCTGTGAAGCAGTTAGGTGCATGTCGTCACATCTCAAACTGCAGCTTCGGGCAGTTGATCTGCTGCAGGAAAGAAAGGCGGAGGCAAAGGGAAAGGCAAAGGCCAGGGCCATGCTACAGTATGCATCCGCTCTGTGAAGAAGCTCATGAAAAAGAGAGTTTTGGTGACGCTCGATCTGTTTTTCGACCTCCCGCGTTCCATGACAGGAAAGTTCGATGCAGATTTCTCAGCGTCGCAGCAGCCACAGATTCGCAGACGTCGGAGTTTCCACAAATGCTGGAGGCTAAAGGCAGGGCATCTCAGCCCCATCTCCGAAAGGCCAAGCGGGCCGAGTGCAACGGCGGAGCCCGGGCAGCGCGGAGCTCGGCAAAGCTCGGCGCAGCTCGGACTCTGCGATTTGCTTGCGTGGCGGTGTGGCCGCGTAGCGCTTTTCTGAGAGCCCCTTTTTTTTTCGCTGTGAGGCCGAAGAGTGTGCCATTGTACCCTGCAGGCACTTCGGACCTTCGGACCGTTTTTAGCGTAGAATGTAAGGCAGTGCAAGCAGTGCAAGCCAAGCGACAAGTTCGAGCTGGCACTGGCTTGCTTGGACTCTTTTGGGATCTGTTGCAAACAGGCGAGGCATCTGGGGCTCCGCGAGCGCCGAGCTTTAGCGAGCTGCGCTTTGGCTGCCATCATCTGCTATCGCAGTCGCAAAGAAGAGCCAAAACAAGGGCCGGTGCCGAGGCCGGCATGGACAGCTGCGCAGGAAGTCCGAGATGCCTTGAGGTTCGCCGAGCTTCAGTACACTCTTGCAATGCATCCAACAAGCAGGGTGGGGCAAACTGATGCAATCCGTAGCTGACCCTCTATGTAAGGATCATTCCATCTGCCCTTCCGTGATCTTCCATTGGTTGCTTCGACGGTATAGAAGCTCAGGCGTTCACAGGTCATCTGCATCCAGGGGGAGACGGGTTGCGGCAAGCCTCGGACCCAGCAGAGTCTTGAGATACTCGGGGTGGCGATGGGGTGACCTTTTCGCGGAGCCGAATCAAGCTGTGGCGGAGCTTCTTTGAGGTCGTCCGTAATGCCAATGGTCTTCTTGGAGGATCCGAAGGGCAAGATTGCCGCCTGGCGTTGCTCAGTGACTGCATTGTCTGTGTGTCTGCGATATACTTTTTAAGTCTACATACAATTTTATACACCAACACAAGGCGACAGACATCTACGTAACACTCGGGCCATATATGTCTGATAGGCAGGCCGCTGCCGTCGCTCGGCAGGCAGGCAGACAGCAGACAGGCGGCAGGCGTTGGCGGATGGCAGAGTGGGGCACAGAGCAGGGCAGGGCAGGGGAGTGGGCAGGGCAGGGCACGGCAGGGCACAGCATGTCTGTTGTTTGTTTGTTAGTCTGTCTCTTCGTCTGGCTGTTCCTCTTTCTGTTGGTCCGTTTGCTCGTCTGTCGGTTCGTCCGTCTGGTCAGCCGGCTGGTTGTTTGACTGGTCGTCTGTCTTCTGTTTGTCTGTCTGTCTGTCTCTGTGTGTCTGCCTGCCTGGCTGGCCGGCTGGCTGCCTGGCTGCCTGGCTGGCTGTCGTCTGTCTGTGTCGGTCTGTGTCGGTCTGTGTCTGTCTGTGTCGGTCCGTGTCCGTCTGTGTCTGTCTGTGTCTGTCCGTGTCGGTCTGTGTTTGTCCGTGTCGGTCTGTGTCTGTCTGTGCCTGTCTGCGTCTGTCTCTGTCTGCCTGTCTGTTTGCCCGTCTGGATGGATGGATGGACGGATGGATGGACGGACGTCTCTGTGCACACGTGTATACGTATATGTAGGTATGCATGTAGGTAGGTATGCATGTATGTAACCATGTATGGCCTGGCATGGCGTGGCAGCATGTATACAAACACTGTTGACAGCAGCTCATGTATGCACGGAACTATCTATGCCACCGGCAAAGTAGACATCACCATCGCGCACACAGGCGCCCCATTGTCATCAGCATCATCTCCATTGCACACATCATCAGCATGGTCATCATTTTCATAGTGCTTGTCTAATCTACATCGTAAAGTCGAAGTTGGACAGGGAGCCAGGCACTCGGATGCACGGTGGTAGGACGATGAGCATCTCATTGCATGCGCTTGAATTCCTACGTACTCATTGCCCAGCCGTCTCTAGAGTGTAATCCATTGCATGGCGACATGAAAGCTCTAAAGCAAGTCTTGCCTGCAGTCTTCTCGCACTCCTTGCCTGCTTGTGTCGACACGCCTGTATCCTGAGTTTGCAAGTCTTAAGTGCCTCCAGCACGATCCAAGAAACAGTGGAGCTAAGACCTACGCTGCACGTTTTGTATGTAGTGCACAAGTTCCATCAGACAAAACAGAGCTTCAAAAAGCATCGAGCGACAAGCAAATAAGCCAACCAACAAGCCAGTACACAAGTAAACAAATACGAACAAGCAAGCAAATGCATAAAAAAAACGAGCAAACCAACAAACCAACAAACGAGCAATACACAAACAAACAGACCGCAAATGCAATCGCTGAACGAAGCAGCTCTTCTCATGTGGACTGTAAACCTGCGAGTGGAGAGCAGGGCATGAGTGTGAGGCTGTTACCCAGCCGCGACGCATTGCGGCGATCTCCCTGGCACAGCGCCAGGACCCTGGCAATTCGGGTGAACAGCAAGCGCACCACTTTGATCGACTTGACTCATGCTCTACAGCGCCGTCTAGGTGTCGCATCCCAGTGCCAAGAGGCGGTTGGCGAAACCGTTGGTGGACGGCCCAGCATAGCTCCCAAACCTTCCCTATGGCTCTATGGTCCAGGACAGCGGTTCATGGTGTCACGTCTCTGTCCAGGCTACCGGGTCGCCATGGATGGAAAGGCGTGGCGGCGGACATGGCGGACCTTGCATCTCTGTCATGGCTTCGCCTCCTTCTGGTTTCGCCACGGGATGACCAAACCACAACGCAACATATATTTTCATGGACGTTGTGGCTGACTCCTGTTCCCTTGGGTTTCTCGTTGATTTAGTTGGGTGTCTCGGGAGGTTTCAGAATCGACGCGCCTGTCTTTTGTCACCACAGGCCAGGTTGCAGGGTCGAGTTTTTGTGAAGTTGCGTGCAGACAGGGTGGCTGCTAATGTACCTGGCTCATCGGCCGCAGGCGCTCGTTCTTTCATGGTTCTTCAGATTCTGACGACGGGAGCGGGTCGCTAGATTGGGAGGTTGCCGGTCCGAGGCCCTGCGCCACTACACGCACATCGTGCTTGACGAGATCCATGAAAGAGATCTGGACATGGACCGGGATGCGCCCGTCACGACAGCCTCTTTGGGGCGTTGCTTCTTTCGTCGCCCTGTTTCCAGCGCATTTCCGTATCAGGACCTCTTGTGCTTGCTCCTCAAGCGGAGCCTCGAGAAGAATCCATCACTGCTCGCAGCTCGGCGTCGACGCGAGCGGCACGAGAGGAGGCACTTGCTCCGAGTGGACAGGCGCTTGGTCCTCATGAGCGCGACGGTGGATGCAACTCAGCCAGGTGCCCGGAGTCCAAGGATGCTTTTCTAGACAGCGACTGTAGCGAGGTGTGCCATTCGTGCCAGATGGCGATGGCCTCATGTGTTTGGCCGTTTTGAGTTGCACGAGGTTCCTGGACTTCTTTTCTGGTCAAGGCGCGCCTTGTCAGAGGTATAAGACTTGTTCAACCGTTCGGAACAGAGAAGCACAGGTGTTCAGGTGGAGCGAAAACCCATCGTGGTCGGATCGCGGCGCTTTCCCACGTCGCTTGGTCGTACAAAATACCTTTCCTGATTTGTGTTCCGAGCTGGTGGAAAGGTGCCTGCCTGAAGCAATCCGAACAGGGCTGCCAAGTTCCGCCACTTGTGCGAGTCATGTCAACGAAAACCTTGGCCCGAGCCCGCACACATACACAGTGCCGTTTGTGTGTGTGTCTGTGTGTGCCTGCACACCTTGTTCCTAAAAGTCCTAAGGGTCTTCACGTGCTGCAGGTCTGAAGTCATTTCAGTTCATGTAGCTTCGACCCAGAGGGGGGCTGGAGTGCAGCACAGAAGTCTCCGGCCAACGAAGACGCTTCTGTGCATGCAGAGCAAACGTACCTGCATGATCCTGCATGGTGCACATGGGGGAGAGTCACTCCAGCTGGTGGCCATCTTGGTCGCATGTCTGTCCCATTTAAACGCAATCTGAACTTCGCTGCTTTGAGCACATCCTGCACTTCTCAGCGTCTGGTCTTGCTTTGCGTTATGCAATTGTGGCAGAGTTGGAGCAGCTTCCTCAGCCAATTGCATGGTTGTGTATATGTGTCGTCAAGTCTCTCCGTGCATGTGTTCTTTCAGCGCATGTGTTCCTCGCTGGTACAGCACATGTCCAGGATCACAGTGACCGTTGCCGGGCCGGGCTTGGCATTGTGGTGTAGGCAGGCAGGTTGAGGTTGAAGGCGAACTGGAACACTTTGCACAACTCCTTCGACCTTATGGAACATGAGCGAGCATGCGAGCCAAAAGTGTTCGCTGTCGGGTAGGCCGACGGCCTTGGATACGACAGCTGATGGCTTCGACCAAAGTCGGTGTGTGTTTTGTACCCACCCACCTGTTAGCAAAGGCTTCTTGTACACAGTGTTCGGTTTACTGCAGCGCTCAGTGGCCAGTGGCCGCGAAACTACTTGTGTTTTGGAAAGGATTCCCTCTGACGCACCTGCAATTTCGTGGCAAGAGGCCAAGCTAGGAACTTCCGCGTGAGAATGTCACTGCCATGCTGTTTGTCCTGGAAGAGCCAATGACGAGTGTAGAGATACCTCGAAAGAAAGAGGCCTGCCAAGCTTCGAACTGCAAGAGAGTGGGTTTGCGTTTCCGTGTTTGTGTGTCGGGATCGTTGCAACAACATGGGCGAGTTCACAAGCCGCGCCGTAGCACATGACTGTTTGCACCATTGTGAGGTCAAGGTCACCCCTCCAGCTGCATTTTTTTAAGTTGCAGCTGCGCCGAAGCGAGTCATCATAAGAACGTGATGGTCGGACTGCCGAGACGTGGGATACCAATGTAGGAATCAACAGACGTTGTCTCGATGTTTGCGACGCTTTTGCAAAGCCGAGGTACCCATACTTTTTGGACGACCTGGTGAACGGAGCTCGCGCCCTGGGTTGCTTTGCGGTGCTTTGTGGTGCTCGGCCGCCCTCGGTTTCAGGCATTACCTGGCTTCATCCCACGAGTCCGTCTCGACAGGCCGAGATGCAACTCACGTGTCTCCCACTAACACTCGTGTCTGGTGAAATCGCCCAATGAAGGTTTGACAAAATCGGAGGCCGCGTCGAGGCTGACGGATCTGTTTGTTCAACTTTCATTTTGCCGTTTCTTGGTTTCCAAACGGCAAACAAGTCTGACGAGCAGCGAAAGAGATTTGACAATGTGGCACAGCGTCTAGAAGCATAAAATGCTATCCTCATGATCAATTCGAAGGGCTTGATTGCATGCTAGACCATTGAGTGCAGACGCTTCCTGTCGTCCACCTCGGCAAGGAGGAACTTGGGGCCCCGAACACATGCGAACACGCACTCTCGACGTGACGACCACTTTCTCTAGTGCAGAAGCTTGGAAAGCCTTAGCCTTGACGCGCTCAGCTGAGCTCTTGGACTTCGGAGGTAAATCCGCAGCTCTTCGAGGCCTCTGTGGGCATCGTCCAGGTCCGGCACCCAGGGGTGACATGTGGGGCGTCTGGCAGCCTGGCATCTTCTGGACGGCAGGCCGTGGCGAAGCCAGGTCTTTGCGTGCTGATCTTCTTGCCACTCAGCGAAGGGAGAAGAGAGGGCCATAGCTGAAGAGAACAGCAAGAGAGAAAGAGGGAAAAAGCGGGAGCTTTCAGAGCGGAGGGCGGAGGGCGCTGTGATGTGAGCCAGGCCCGGGCTTTCCGAGATCGAGCAAGTCCACGAGGCTCGACCAGAGCTGGGAGCTCTGGGGAGAGCTGTGTTTGAGAAGCTCGGTGCTCTGGATGTTTTTGGTAGGACTCCGACTTTTCAATTGCGAGCACTTTCGAAGCGTTTCGATGCAGCGCCTCTCTCGCCTCTCGCAGGCCTTCACGCACTCGACCAGGCGCGACCAATGCCCCCTGGTTGGGACCTTGGCCTTTTTAAGCTCTCGCCTCGCCCAGATGCGTTTCTCCGTAGGATTTCCACCTGCTCCACTCGGTGGTGCCCCACGAGCAGCAGAAGAAGGCGCTGCTGCCGCCGCCGGCCCGGAGCCCCGGCGGAGGAGCCCCGGCGGAGCGGCCTAGACTCTAGACATCTTCGCTTTCTTGCGCCTTTCTGAGGCTGGGCACTGCAAAGTCGTACTCTCCACGAACATCGCAGAGTTCTGAGCTCGGCTCCTCCCTGTGGGCCGAGTGGAGACTCATGGCCGAACGAACGCGGATTTTCAGAGGTCATCGATTACCATTCCCGATGCCGACTCCTCAGCCTGAGAAAGCAAATCATGCGATGGAGTTGCCGAGAGTTGCGAGAGGTTTGTTTGAGAGGTTCTTGTGTCCATGTTCTGCTACTGGTACCCCTTGTCCGTCCTGTTTGCGCGACATGCAGTGACATGCAGCAGTTGAAAGGTGAGATACGTCTTGGATTTCGGCATCGTGCGGAAGATGGTTTTCGATGAAGAGAGGGCCATGCAGCGACTTGTCGAACTTACCGTGAAATCGTTCTTCTTGTCTCAAGTTGTGAGACAAGTTGTGAGATGTGAGCCAGGAGCTTGTGCAACACCTGGAGTTCGCAGGCGACCTGCCGACAGCGTGGAAAGCCTAGCAGCGTCACTGCGTGTTCTTAGGACGGAACAAGCTTTAGGACAGCACCGGCACACTTCAGAGGCCCCCTAAACCCAACTCCTCAGGCTTTTCAGGCTCTGATCTGGCCCCACTTCGCAAGAGGCCGAGGGCGTTGCGGCCGGCTGCAGGAAGGAGCCTCGCCCTTGTTAAGGGATCAGCGTGTGCGGGACTCGCCCTGCCCCCTGCCATCCCGTGCCCGAGGTCATCGTTTATCTGTTCCCCCGCAGCCATTACGACCGGCTGCAACCGTATGCCTCGCCAGAGGTGCCAGCTGCCAGCGCTCAAGCGTCCACGCCCAAAACAGACAGATCTGTTTGCCTCAGGTTTTGGGAGTTCCTTTGGAGTCCATCTACCTCAAGAGCTTTTCCCCAAGACCTCAGCAAACTGCCTGCTGTGCAACAAGCAACAATGACAAACTGAAGCAAGGCCGTGTGCTGCTACACCATCTTGGACCTCCGGAGGAGTGTGGCCCTGGCTTTGCGCTGTGCCAAAGCCGAGTTTCGGACCAGACCCGCCTTTGCACTCGAAGGACTTGCTTCAGCAGCTGATCGACTCCCCGCCACGGGCCCAGCGTGTAAATCGGCGGTCACGTCCGGCTTTGAAACTGTACCCGGCTTTGTCAATGCAGACGTCGGGCTTTCCGACAAGGGAATGGGAACGGTAGCGAAAATTCTTGTGCCGGAGCCATGTCAGGCCACAGCAGCGGATTGCTGCAGCCGCGCAGAACCTGCAGGAGCCAAGTGCCAATCCGTCACGTCCGAGTTTAATTTGAAGAGATGGCTCGAGCCCACGTCGGCGATGATTGTGTTTCGAAGAAGAGAAAGCTGTGCCACTGTGCGGTGGTGCAGGACCTGGGCGCCCTGAAAGCCGATGGTGAGGTAGAGATGTGGAGAGAAGGGAGGAGCTCGCAACTCGCAGCTGCTCGCTGTGGCAGCACCGCAGGTCGCATCCTTGGGCCGAATCGCAGTCTTCATGCCAACAACGATCCCGCCTCAGCAAAACTTTCACCAAGCAGTGACCTCACCCCCCGGCCCACCTCTTTATTTGACATGCTTGTCATTTGCGGCAAAGACATACACGTCTCAGTGTTGGAGGCGCAACCACGACGTTCATTCAGAATGTTTCCCGTGTGCGGATTTGGAGAGCCAAAGGTTTTGGGTTCTGTTTTGGGCCGTAGGGCGTCTTGTTGTACAGTGCTGCAGGCCTTGTTTTTTTGGTTATCCGTGGGCAAGGTGTCCAAGGCTCATTGGTTCAGTGATTCTGTCGCACTTGTTCTTGTGTGTGTGTTCCGTCCTCGTTCATGGTCTAGTCTAGTTGCGCCGGATGCGCCCGTACGAAGGGTGATGACTGACGCGGCTTGTCAAGACAGGTTTGCAGCCAGCAGGTTGCACAAGCGGACATTCGAGACTGTGCGACGTCTATCCAGCATGGATCTAGCCACCGCGTGGTTAGCAACTTAGTGCTTGTATGCTTTGGCATAAACTTATAGGCTATAGGCTTACAGGGCTTACGGCGAATTCAGGGCTTGGGTTTCCGTCGTGTTGTGTAGCATGGCCCCGCAGGCAGACTCAGACAAGCACGAATTGAGACACGATCGTCTTTGGATAGCTCAAGCACCTGTGAAAGGCCAATGAGACGTCTGGTGGAAATTAGAAGATTGATCGCGGGGGTTGTCGATGAGCCTTGAGTCCCGTCTCTTTAGAGGTTCGCAAGTATCAGCATGTCTCATGTTTCTCATGTTCTGTGAAAAGCAACTTGAGGTCTCCAACCCCCAGTCACTTCTCGAACATGACTCACAACGGCAAATGCATCACCGCCACACCGCAGTAGCTGCAGCAGCAAACTGTGACGACGACGACCATGACGACGTCTGAAATGCAGGTAGAGCAGGGACATCGGAGAATGCAGCAGTTGCAGATGCTTGAAGTGGATCTTCCGACATATCCTGAAAGATCGAGCGCTCAAGAGGCAGGGAGCAAAATACCTTAAAGCTGTGATGGGTGTCGAAGATACCAAGCCGGCTGGAGTTAAGGCAACGAGGCTAAGGCATCTGCTGCCGCTGTTTCGGTGGCACTCAGGGCATGTGGCACGTGCCAGAGCCATCATGAGTCATGAGCATCAGACAGTGCTCGTCAGCATCAGGATGGAATCGTGAGTATCCAGCTTTTGGGTGAAGTGATTCAGTGTTTCTTTTCAGCTTTGAAAACCAATTAACGCTCTTAGCTGCCATGCCAGTAAGTAAGCCCATGCCGAGCTTCATATAGAATCGGTGAATCTGGGAATCTGCGGGATTCGGGGCTCAATGAGTTCATGCAAACGCTTCCGATGCCGTATTTTGTTCGGGCTGAAACAGATATCCTCTGTGGTGTTTTTGTCGAATCTGTCCAGTGACGACACTTAGTATGACACATGTCATTGCCAGAACACGCTTCCGAGAAGTTACGGAACCGTTCTGCAAAGCTGCAGCTGCGCGGCGCGTGGTGGGCCGTTGCTTGCAAGAAGGTTTCGTGTGCATTTCGAAAATGAAGAATGGATTTTTGGTTTTGCAGTTTTTCACAGTGTCGATTCGTGCTTGGAGTGGAGAGGATTGCGGAGTTTCATGTTTTCAATCGTTGATCTCGTGAGTAGCCAAAAGTGCTCCGTGCACGCATCAAAGTCCGATTTTCGACCGAACCCCAGTAGTTCCATTCCCTCAAACTCGAATCTGCCTGAGATACAAGTTCAACAACGGCAAAAGAACAACCTTCTGTGTTCATGTTCACACATGTTGCGTGGGTGGGCGGCTCGTTCGTTCAGCCGTGCCAAGGATCCAGCTCACCAAGCTCGTGGTTCTTTCTTGGGCTTTGGGAATTCCAGGAGATGGTGTGGTCATAGCTGCTGCGCTGAGCACACAGGCAGCATGGGCGGGAGCTTTTCCAGAATCGTGCTTTCCGGCTTCGCATCGAAACCGACAGGATGTCTTCAAAATGGCAGCTCCAGCCAACTGCCGGAATCTTGAGGCGAGCAAAGCCATGCAAAGCAGTGTTCCGAATTCCCTTAGCAGAAGCCAGCTTTCTGAAAGTGCACTAAAGGACTTTCCTGCACACCTCGCGCACAATTACATCACCCGGGCCCGCTTTGACGACGGACAGTTCTCGGAGCCGATCATGTGCCCGTCACTGCAAGCTGACGAATGTACAAATCTCGCAGGGTTCTTTTCTGGAGAGAATGTGATGGTTTGTCGATCATTCTTCAACCGCTTCCTGCTTGCCGCTTGCTGGCCGCTCGAAAGGTATAGGAACTTGTACAAGGAGTTCCTGACCGTTTCGAAGACCCAGGCATGAATCTTCTGCTTGTGTGAGTTGTGCCACACCCGACCTCGGAGAAGTTGGAAGCTTGCGTTTGAGGCGAGAGCCTACCACAACTGGCTGGACCAGAGCTGCGTTTCTGTGAGCCGCGGTCCTGCCAAGATTGTGATGCGAAGCCACGGTCGACACATCACTCAAAGCTGCCACGAGTAGCTCCTTATCGGTGTATGGCAGGTATGAGCCAATTCGCAGCGTTGGTGGTTGAGCTGGCTGCCAAGCTGGGTGCCGCTGTACCCAGTGCCAAGGCTCACACTGATGCCGGGACGGCATCTTGAAGATTCGATGCAACCTGCTCCTTGCCGCCAAGCCTTTTACTGAACGGAATCGGAAGGCACATCCCGCACTTCAAGCACTCTCCAGGCTCAAGAGGCAACATGTGGTTTTTCTTACGCAAGAGCTGAGTGCCAAGCGGTGCGCATGTGGAATTCATCAAGACAGCTCGAGTTTGCAGAGCCTGTGGACGAGCACAGATCCCAGCAGCTGAAGCCGGAGGAGGTTGAGGGTCTCTTCACGAAGGACGTTGGAACTGCCCCTGTCGCCATATGTAGACCCTAGATGGTGTGCACTTAAAGCCTTGCTTGCTCACAGCGTCCGCTTCGGCAACGACAGAGCATGCTGTGACACACTGCTGCAGCAGCCTGCGTGTCAGGATTATGTGCGCCTGAAATTTGCCCTCGTGGGGGCATTCCAGCCGTCCTTTGTGCAAGGCGCGGAAACAGCATCTAACTCAACCTTTATACTCAAGGAAACAGAAGGACTGCAAGTTTTTACAGGCCCCGAGTCACAGGCTGCAAAAAAGTGTAACAGAAGAAGGTGTCTGTCCTTTCTTGGTGTCGCGACCTTTGAGTGCGCGCAGGTGAGATCAACACCCAGAACAAGATCCTTGGCTAGTCTTGGCATGGCACCTTGCTTGCTGCATCCTTTCCAAGACGGTTGCCCCACAGAGCTGAGGAACAAGGGGAAAATCAACAACTGTGGCTTTGATCCCATGAGGACCGCAGGAGTGAAGGAATAGTAATTCTGCTTGCACGATGCTTCCAGTTGACCGTGCTTTAGGGAGTGTGCACAGCGACGGCAGTGGCGAAGCGCCGAAGACTGCGCAGCATTTGTCATTTTTTCCCCAGTGTGACATGCTCTTGAATAAACTTTCCGCGCAGCAGACTGTCGAGTCTGGGCCAAAGAATAATGAGGGATTGCGGAAGGCCGAGCGACGCTGACCTGTACCAAGCCGTTGGTGACAAGAATGCATGCGCAGCCGCAGGTGGGTTCGCTTGGGTGGAACCCTGGCTTGATCATCCCCGGTGGTGATGGCGGAGTTGGTGGTGGTCTTGGTTTTGTAGTCGTAGCAGTAGAACAAGTAGTAGTCGTGGTGTCGGTGTTGGTGCTGATAGTGCTGGTTGTTGTTGTTGTTGTCATTGCAAGTAGCAGAAGCAGTAGCAGGAACAGTCAGGAGCAGTCAGTTTTATATTCGACTAGTTGCCTCGTGAATTGGTGCGTTGTTTCCGATCGCCAATGGTTTCCAATTACACAGCGGTTTTCCCAATAAATAGATAGGCCTTTACGACTAGATATCTCTTTCCTATTGGACAATAGTCGCCCCACTACACAGCGGCGGTGCAGGGAGTTCTCAATGGAAAAGATTTGGCTTTGCTTGGTTTGGTATGGCTCGGGTTAACTTGTGTTTGGAGTTGCGCACCCACTCACTCCGGAGACTCTGCTAGGGTGTCGGGGTTGGCATCCAGGGTTTTGCATCTACCCACTCCGGTTGGTGGGCTGGGTTTTGCACCAGCCGCAATCCTAACACTTTTTGGGGTGTTGCGTTTCGCAACCACCCGCTCCTTTCAGAGTTTCGTGTTTCGTGTTACTTATTTCTGTTGGGGCTCCGGGTTTTGGAAGCAGCAACTCCTTTTGGAGTTTTGGGTTTTCGTGAAACATATTCATTTTGGGTTTGGGGCTTCAGCACTCACCGGGTTTTGGGTTTCCACACCCACCCGCTACCCTTTTTTGGGGTTTTCGTTCTGCTTTTTGTGTAACGAATCAGGTACTCCTGTTGGGGTTTCGGTTCTCACCGGTTCTCACACCAGCTACTCCTCTTACGAGCGGTCTAGGTTTTTTCACTGGATACTCCTTTTACGGTTTAGGGTTTTCGCATGATGCACACTTCTCAGCTGTGTGTTTTCGCACCCGTCCACTTTTAGGGCTTCTGGGTCTAAGGTGTTGGGCGCGTAAACCCATGTCTTTCTCTTGATTTCAACCGTTCCTCTTCCCATCCGGCTGCGTGCGTGCTGAATCGCGGACCCGGACCCGATTAAACAGGGGGCTGATCCGATAGACCCGAGCCAGTTCCCGGAAGCGTCCGAAATGTTGCCCTGAAACGCGCAGCCAACGCTGACACGACCGCTGTCGCTTGCCGATTGCCACAGCTGCCAAAACTGCTGCCACTGCTGCCGCCGCTGCTGCACCTGCAGCTGCATGCCGCTCCCATGTCGTTTCCAGCAGTTGTTGTTGCTTCTGCTTCTGCGGCTGCACTTGCATGGCTTGCATGGTCTGCCATGGCAAAACTGGATTTTGTCGTGCTCGTCACCATCAGGACTTGCCTGTTGCAGCAGCTGGCCCGGCTCGCTTTCGGTGTGGCTGAGACTTGCCACGGCAACTAAGCAGTCGATGGGAAGGTCAGGACGTGAACAGGTTCGCTCCTGCTGTCGGGTGCCGACACCCGGCAAGCAGAGGCCCACGAATGCCAGGATAAAACCTGCAGAGATGGCAGATGTCAACAACCTCTGGGAGTTCTGGGCTCAGCTCTTGGGCAGACCCAACGATCAGCTTCCTGAAGCTTGCTATCTTGCTCCGGCTCGGGGCATTCAGGGCATTGCAAACTGCCAGCCTTGACGAACTGAGTAATGAAGCCAAGGTTCTGCCACAGCTTGGCCCCCACAAAGGATGTGAGTCTGAATGACACCGGCAAGGCCAGAAGATAATTGGGTCATGCCGCGCTGAGTCATATAAGCACATTGCAGAGTTTGCTTTTCTCACTTCCTTCGAAGTAGTTCGACGCAGGTCAGTCATGGTTATTCTCACGCCTTGTTGCCACAGCAGCGCACACACCCACTCCACCTGCAATGCAGTGTTGTGTTGACAGCCTCATTCTTCCACAGTAGCGCAACGACATATCATGAAATACCGTCAGTTCCATCTAGAGCACGGCCGGTAAAAAAAACCAAGCTTGATTTTGCGCATCGTTCCCTCACATCTCGAGAATCCGCATGCTTGGTCAGTACGGCCGTTTGTCCTTTCCATCACTTCTGTAGAGAACAACATGCAGTGGACGGCTGAAAGGAGCAGTTATTGACACGGAAAGGCCTTTTGGCTGTACACTCGTTGGAAAGCTCTGTCAGTGCGGAAGTGTGATTCTGTGTTTCTCACGTTTAGTGTTGCTCATGTTGAAAGTTTATTGAGTGGGTGCGTACAAGCGCCTGAATCTTCTGGTCCTTTTTGCCAATCTGTGACGAACTAAGTCGTTAGTGGGGCCTTTCTTGAGATTGCCTTCATCGAGTGCGGCGATGACCGGGAAGTTCATGTTCCGCAAAGCGATGTGGCGAAGGCCTCAGCCATTTTTAGTTCGGCATCCAACTGCAATTTGGAGGGGATGTCTTGAGTTTGTCGGCTGAGTCTGAGTCTGCGGAGAGGCCTCCGAAGTCGTGTGGGTTTCATTTTGCAGCAGCAAGCCACTGTTGCAGGGCAACACGTGCGAAAGCCAGCAGCCCGTTCATGATCGTTCATGGCTTAGGTGCATCAAATGCCGCTGGTCGCACAGCTCTTGCATCAGCCGCTTGCCAATTCGTGAGCCCCACCTCCCTCCGAGAACACACTGTCACGGGAAAATCGGGGTGGCATGCATTCCATGTCGAGTGTTGTTCCGCGACCATCACGACATCCGCAGCATCAAGCGGCAAATCGGTAGCGGAGTTTTTTGTGAACCGTGGACATGGACTCTCCCCCTGGTCTCCCGGTGTTCCCCAGCCTACCGCCCAGGAAGGATCGGTGGTTAGACCCAGGCACACCCGCGCTTCCTATTCTAGAAGGCCTGAAGTCAGTGCCACCTAATGCACAAAGACGCTGGCATCTGAGCAAGATGGCCAAGCTGACGGGCAAGTCAAGCAGCTCTGGGTGCACAGCCAGTGCGTGCAGCACAATGGAGACAAACTCTAGCCCAGTGCCAGCGAAAGCCTGGAACATGATATCAGTGCCTGCAGTTGTCTTCTACCACCTGTCAGAGGTGTTTGATGAAGGCCACAGCACGGATGGGCAGCCGCTTCGAGGTCTTCAAGAATTGAAGATTGTGCATGTGTGACAAACGTTCTCTCCAGGCGCTCCTCGCCAAAGAAATCTGTTGCCGAACTGACCGGAAAAACAAATTGTTTGTCGGTTGGCTGCAAAAGGTGTTGAAGCAGCGCACTTTGAAGGTCACTCTCTTTGCAAATTCTACAATCTACAATTACAATGTCCATTCTGATCCACGTGCAGGTTGCAGAGAGCGAGTGAGGAGAGAGAGAGAGAGAGTGTGTGTGTGTGTGTGTGAGCGAGAAAAACAGAAACAGTAGAAAGAGATAGAGGTGGGGGGCTCGAAGCGCCGGGGAAGAGGGTCGCTCTCTCTTCCTTTACCCTCGCAAAAGCAAAAGAGAGAGACGCAGAGAGACAGAGAGAGAGAGAGAGAGAGAGTATGGTGAGCGTGCGCATGTTGCGTTACATTTTGTCTTGTCTAGATCATTGTTCGGCACAGTTGCCAGACCCCTTCTGCTGGGCTCCAGATGCACGTGCTCGTTGCGCCTATAGGTATCAGTTGTTCTAAGCTGGCCTGTCCTGACATTTCATCTAAGTAGGCCGCGTTGAATGCGGAATGCAACTGCAAGTCTTTTGGAAGAGCTGATAATCATGGTACCAGCCACAATGACCCATAATCATGGGATTCCTTGCTACTGGCATCGAAACTCATTGAAGCAACAAATACAGCTAAGGATAAACGCAAGGACGTGATTCCGATGGCCTTCTTCAGGCTTCTAAGCAAAATCAAGGTTCACGATGCCGCCTTTGCTCTCCTACCTGAAGACGTAGTGCTTGAATTTTGCTGCCATGCGCCAGAGCTTCAAGGATGGCTTATGCCGTAACCTTCACGATTGTTTTGAGAGGATCCTTGATTTTAAGTTCTAGAGCTATAGTTTATAAAACGTAGTAGGGTCCGGTCAGAAAAGTTCCGAAAGTATGCACATTCTCTTGTCGCCTGCTGGATGCACTTCTGCCGACACTACACACGACAAACGTTCCACAATCTATCCGAACACCAGTAGTTCCATATGGTCGCAACATTCCCGCCGCTGCAGCCTCTCATCTCGCCATCATGGCTTTCCGAGCAATGTGCTACTAGTCCTCGTTGTTGCTGTTGTCAGGGTCGAGTAGAGCTTCAGGTTATACTTCTGAAACAAGGGTTGCCGCACCTCCAGCTCACTGGGCTCATGGATTGTGCCCACTGCATGTTCATCCGGGCTTCGTGATGAACTGGGTTCTCAGTTCGGAGCCCGGGAAGATCACGAAGCCCAGGTGAACGTGAACGTGCAATGGGACACAATCCATGAGCCCAGTGAGCTGGAGGTGCGGCAGCTCCTGTTCCAGAAGTACGACATGATGTTCTATCCTACCTTGAACAATGCACAGTACAGGATAAAGAACGAGCAAGAAGCGACAGAGAAGTATCAACTGCGCGCGCAGTATGTCTTCAGTTTGCGCCTTGGACAGCTACAACTTCAAGACTTCCTCTTCTACAGTTGTGCGTGCGTGAAGTGCTGGTGGGCTTAGAACTTTCCAGGGGTCAATTTCAGATTTTGCCAATGTTTTGAAATGGCCTTGGAAGGCAACATCTATTGGAAGTTTGGCAACACAACCTGCTCTGCGATGAATACTGGCAACCGATGCATAACAGGCCGTCGCGATGCTGGCTTCGAAGACACGGAGACGCATGCATTAGTGACCAAGCAAAAGGTTCTGAGCATCCATTATTGCGTCCAAGAACTGGTTGCAAAGGTGGCCGAGATGACCTTCCATTCAAAGAATCCCCTCTTTCGGCCGCAAAGAATCTCCAGTCGCTACAAGGGCCCTGAGTCTTGGGAGTAATACGATCTGGACTATGCCAAGCAGGGGCAAATCCACTGCATCGGACTTCCCCATGTGGTGGCTTCGCTTAAGCTTCTTGCTTTTGCCCACCCAGACGCGGCTGCAGACCACGCATGAGAGAAGACGTGTGGCAAACCATGCAAGAATGGCGAAGGCTGGAAATATGAGAAAACAGCTGGAGGCTGCCAAACGGGAGCAGGCTGTTACAGCCGTCAAAGAGGCGACGAAAACCAACGCGAAGTGTGCCGCTGCTACGAAGCAGTCCAGCAACTCGAAGAGTCCATTTGGGCAGCAGCTGCTGTTCTTCCCCAAATTCGGAAAAAGTTATTGCCCTAGAAGCTGTAGTAGGCACTCTCCGCGGACCAGATCTTTTCCCTTCATGCCAAGCAATGGGTCCTCAAAATTATCTGAACTCAAGCAGCCGTGGACACTGCAGTCTTCATTATCACATTGCGATCTATAACTATCAGTATTTAGCTTGCCCTAGTCAAATTGCATGCAGTGTACAGCTTTTGCTTGCAGAACCGCACAGTCGTTTCCCGAACACTCTCCGCATAGATGCTGTGTGATATGCTGTCCTGCCTGCAGCAGCGAAGGTTGATGCGGCAGCCCTGCAAGTTCAAGGCCGGCTCTTCACATGACCACAGATGGCCTCAAATGCAAGGCTATGATCCGGAGAGTTTCCAGGTGCTATCTGACCAAGGCATCTGGCTGGCTGCTCAAGCTTTCCATCACGGTGCAGCTAACACGACAGTAGTTGATGCGAACTCAGGCACGAAGCTTCGAAGATTGGTTCTCCAAACTTCCTCAACGGTGCCTCAGGGCATGTGATAGGTCTTCACTTCTGCCAGATACAGCGACGTTGTTCTGCGAGCTGGGCGTTGCGTGTGAAAGGCATGAAGTGGCATGTCAACGGGATGCGGACAATGGGCTCTCCTTACTGGCGCTCGAACATGGGCAGCGAGCCTATTTTTCCTTTGTGTGTGAGTCTGCTTCGAGTTGGCGCTGGCATGCCCCTTCTTGCCAGCTCTTGTCACTCGTTGCTTTGCATCCTCAGCAGCTGCGGAATTAGAAGGTGCAGACCAACTCAGGCTACATGTGCGAGATGCGCACCAACCTGAAGTGTCACTGGGGCGTCGGGGCCATGAACATCTCGGGCTTGTGTGATAAAGTCTGCGAACAATACAAGGTTTGAATGTGCAGGCACTGACGATCCGCTAGAGGGGTGAACAATGCTCCACCCCAGGTTTGCTCGTCCTTGCTCGGAAGAGAAGGTCCCGATCAGGCTGGCCTGACTTGACACAGCCGCCTGTTGTGCATTGCACAAGAGAACAGCTCCACATTTCTGAGTCTTGCGCCGTTTGGTGCCAAGTAGAAGAGACGTTCAGGTCCGAATCACAGGGCTTACGATCTTGCCGCCCCCGGGCACGATGACTGGAGCTCGGAGAATCGTGTGTTCAGAAGCCAACATGCAGCTACATCCCGGGCCTTTGCCGTCGGGGCTATGTGAGTTCTGAAGTATTTGCATGTGGTTTGGCTGCCACAGCTGTTTTGGGTCAAGTGGCTGCGCTTCTAGATGCATCTTGAACTTTGTAAGCTAATGTTGCAAATTTCGGCCTGGTTTAGGGCATACTTGTAGGGAGTAAAGGTGGGGTTGCAGTCTATGGATGTCGATCGAGAAGCAAGTTAAGGGGCTTGGGCATAGGGAATTTGGGTGTGTACTTGAATTGAGAGTCGACATTAGGACTTTGGGCGTAGGGAACTCGGGAGGATTAACGATCGAGAGCAGTTTTGAGGACTTCGAGGGTGGGGGTGCGGGAATTTGCGTAAGTGTACAGTCGGGACTCAAGTTTACGACCTTGGGTGGTCAATCGGTGCAAGTGCCGTGATGCCTCGGCACCCTTGGGCTGGAGTCCTGGATGGCTCAGCATCTGTTGTTCGTCGCGGTGAGGCAGGACACGGGAAGCCATGCCACAATATGAGTTCGACTTTCAGGTGGGCCAAATGCAGCGTTTTTGCAGGGACGCTTCATATTCAGTCTTGACAAAGCTACGATATGATTTCATGAGATCTCCAGAGAACATTGATCAATAAGTTGGATTCGCAGTGGAATGTCGAGAACGATACCGACCTGTACACTTCCGTGAACGTTTAGTGCGATGCTTCGCAGCCCGTCCTTCCCCGAGCCCGGATAACAACACTTATCAACACCCATACAAAGGCAAAGTATATGGTGTCGATGTTTGCGCTGGAACTGGTTGGCACTGGCTCGCAGGTGCATGAGTCAGCAGCAAAAATCTCCCCAACACCAGTGATTGTACAGAAAGGTTCTGCTACATCTTGGTGAAGGGCTCTGTCTCATGATGGGCCCAGTGCTCCCAGGTTCCATAGTAAGACATGTAAGACGCAAGACACTGCAACCTGACCACGCTTCCCTACCTGTCTTTGCCATGGAGTCTGCGCGACTCACCCAGCTTCGCGAGCGTGCAGCAGCGCTTCGCGACGAGCTGAAGGCCAATGCAGCTCTTGCACTGACGTGTCGTCCACTTTGACTTCGTGTGTCAAGGGAGCAATTTCAGCCGTGTCTGATCCATGTCCACTGTGGGAAGCGTCCCTTGTAGTTTGCAGCACAAGTGACTTAGTGGGAGCCCAGCAGCGGCAGTGCCAAAGTGGAAGCCGGGCTGGGAAGTTCAAAAGAGCGATGCATGTTGAAGGGGTCCCGGAAGGCCCACTCGCCAGAAAATCCAATGTTTAGTGGCCCGGCGCGGGTGGGTGACCAGGGAGGGATTCAGAGGCGGGGAAAGCGGTTCTTGGAGGGGAAAGCTGGAAACCTCTGACCGCTCCGGCCGGGTAAGCACATGAAATGCATAAGCCAATGGGTAGATGGACATATAAGCAAACGGAACATTATTAGTAGCTAGTAGATAAGGAAGTGTAAGGAATGCTTATAGATAAGCTCGTGAATGATGAAATACCTATGTAAATAACAAATAAATCCAATAAGTACATAAAGATGAAGTATTAACACCAAGTTGGCAAAATGAAAATAAGTTGATGCCCTTTGGCTCGAGCGGTCTGCACTGTCTTCCAACCTGAGAGAAGAAGAAGGTTGCGGGGGCAGATTGGCCTTGCAGAAAGATCTTGGTTTCAACGGAAATAAAAACTCTTGTTCCCCGACCCGCCCGCAGCTAGAATGCCCAAGCATGCCCAAGCACCGTGGAGTCAATCGTGTTGCAGGCGGTGGAAGCAAAGATCGATGAAGCGGTCAGCGAGGGTGCCCTGCCTGAGGCACACAATGCCGCAATGCTTTACTGGAACTCTGCGCTTTCAGATAAAGTGACTGTTCCTGTTCATACGAGCATTAGAACATCAAGTCCAGTGCGGTGGTTCTCACTACAGTATCTCTGATGTGGTGCTAGGGCGCAGGGAGCTACGTGCCACAGCAAGCCAAACCTCCGAGTAGCCTGAGAAATATCAGAACCCCTAGCACCCAGTTAGAGTCACAATCGCACCCTAGGAACCCGAAAGCATGAGTCATCGATTTGCAATGCACGTAGCAGCTCGAGGCGTGATCTCGCAGCTTTCCAGTCGCTAGTTGCCTTTACCAGGAGGGAGTGGAGCGCCACCTGCACCATCGCCCCAGTCCTCGGATGCACTATGCTCTGTTTACAATTTTTTTGCTTGGTTCGTCCGTTCGCCCGCTCGCGCGCTCGTCGGTCCGTTGGTCCGTTCGCTGTTGGTGTGCCTGTCAACATGTCTGTGTGTGTGCGTGCGTATGTGTGCGTGTGTGTAGTGTCCTCTTCCATTGACTCGTCCATGGACAATGGGGGTCACCCCCAAAATCCACACGTCACCACTGTGCACAATTTCAGTCTTACCAGCTTTTCCGAGACAAGCAGCATCTGCAGTGAAGTCAAATAGCGGGATAGGGGTTAAAAAAAAATTAAATAAGGATCAAAAAAAATTAAATAAGGATCAAAAAAAATTAAATAAGGATCAAAAAAAATTAAACGGGTATCCGCGAAAGGAAGGGGAAAAAGGAAGGAAAGAAAGACAGAGAGAGAGAGAAGGAAAGAAAGAAAGAAATAACGAACTAAAGAAAGAAAGAAAGGAAGGAAGAAAGACAGAACGAAAGAAAGAACGAAATAAAGAAATAAAGAAACAACAAAAGAAAGAAATAAAGAAAGAACAAAAGAAAGAAAGAAAGCAAGCCATGCAAGAAAGAACGAGAGAGAGAACGAAAGAACGAAAGCAAAAACGAAAGAAAGAACGAAAGCAATAACGAAAGAAAGAACGAACCAAAGAAAGAACGAAATAAATCAAGCCAGAAAGAAAGCAAGAAAGAAAGGAAGGGAGTATGAGATGAACAAAGAAAGAACAACAGAAAGAAAGAAAAGAAATGAACGAGCGAAAGACAGAAAGAAGTCCAGAATAAAAAAGCAAAGTTGGAAAAGACGAAAGAGAAAGAATATGAAAGAATCACAGAAACAAAGATACAAGCAACAGGATACTACATAGTCCAATCGAATTTACCATAATATCGTAATGTACCGTAACATAATATGTCATAATGTAACCTAATGTTATAAAATATACTACATATTATGTTGTAAATATACACGCTGTATTGTACTATGTTACAATGTACTACACTATAAACTAAGATGTTGTTTTGTTCTATGTCATCTTCTGTTATATTGTATTGTTGTATTTTTAGTATGCTATTATATGCTATAAGAAGCAAGGTTCTGTTATGTCAGAAAATGTCACACCATTTTTTGTGTTGTCGAACCATCTTATGTCGTTCTTCTGGTTGACTATGTTATATATATTAGGTTAGAATGCTAACGGAAGAAGAGACACGAACAGGCGCGGAAGAACAAAACACCCGCCGCCGCGCTTTTCGAGACGTGCAAGCTTGATTCAAAGAATGTTTTCGAAGCCCATCATGTGAACGTTGTCTCTGCAAATGGGGGGGGCTGCGCCCCCCCCAACCCCCCCGCTGTTTTAAGCCGTGCAGGGTTGCTTTGAAGCATATGCCTTTTTTTTAACCCCAGCAAATGAGGGCGTCTCCGCCCTTGTAGATACATGCTGAACCAGAATCGCCAAATGAGGGGCGTGCTTAAGATAGATGATGAAGCGGAATACCAGCAACAGCTACAACAGGAAATCCGTCCTAAATGTGAAATTGGAAGGAAAATTTGATTTTCCCGAGGAACAACCATGTTGTCCTTCTGAAAACCTGAAGAAATGACACGAACGCCATAGGTAATAGGAAAATAGGGTTTTGCCTACGAAAAATCAAGGAAAACGTAGGCAAATTGCTGTATCTAAAGAGGACGAAAGAAAGGACAACAGAAAGAAAGAAAGATAGAACGAGAGAGAGAACGAAAGAACGAAAACGAAAGAAAGAACGAACGCAAGAACGAAAGAAAGAACGAACCAAAGAAGAACGAAATAAATCAAACCAGAAAGAAAGCAAGAAAGAAAGGAATGGAGTATGAGATGAACAAAGAAAGAACAACAGAAAGAAAGAAAAGAAATGAACGAGCGAAAAAAGAAAGTCCAGAATAAAAAGCAAAGTTGGAGAAGACGAAAGAGAAAGAATATGAAATAATCGCAGAAACAAAGATACAAGCAACAGGATACTACATAGTCCAATCGAATTTACCATAATATCGTAATGTACCGTAACATAATATGTCATAATGTAACCTAATGTTATAAAATATACTACATATTATGTTGTAAATATACACACTGTATTGTACTATGTTACAATGTACTACACTATAAACTAAGATGTTGTTTTGTTCTATGTCATCTTCCGTTATATTGTATTGTTGTATTTTTAGTATGCTATTATATGCTATAAGAAGCAAGGTTCTGTGATGTCAGAAAATGTCACACCATTTTTGTGTTGTCGAACCATCTTATGTCGTTCTTCTGGTTTACTATGTTATATATATTAGGTTAGAATGCTAACGGAAGAAGCGACACGAGCAGGCACGGAAGAACAAAACACCCGCCGCCGCGCTTTTCGAGACGTGCAAGCTTGATTCAAAGAGTGTTTTCGAAGCCCATCATGTGAACGTTGTCTCTGCAAATGGGGGGGGCTGCGCCCCCCCCAACCCCCCCGCTGTTTTAAGCCGTGCAGGGTTGCTTTGAAGCATATGCCTTTTTTTGAACCCCAGCAAATGAGGGTGTCTCCGCCCTTGTAGATACATGCTGAACCAGAATCGCCAAATGAGAGGCGTGTTTAAGATAGATGATGAAGCGGAATACCAGCAACAGCGACAACAGGAAATCCGTCCTAAATGTGAAATTGGAAGGAAAATTTGATTTTCCCGAGGAACAACCATATGTTGTCCTTCTGAAAACCTGAAGAAATGACACGAACGCCATAGGTAATACGAAATAGGTTTTTCCTTCGAAAAATCAAGGAAAACTTAGGGAAATACCACGGAATCCGCAGGAATATCGTGTTTCCAGAACAAAAACCAGACAGATCCTAAGGAAACACAAGAAAATCCGTAGGAAAACAGTGTTTTCCATTGGAAAAATTCAGGAATTGCTGTATTTTAAGTGATTTAATTTTTTTTTGATCCTTATTTTATTTTTTTTTGGATGCCCCTGCCCCAGGAATTGCTGTATTTTGCGTGATTAATTTTTTTTTTGATCCTTATTTTAATTTTTTTTTGATCTTTCCATTTAATTTTTTTTTGATCCTTATTTAATTTTTTTTTGATCCCTCACCCTGACAAGTGTGTTATGAGCATGAGGATGAAAATGTCACTTTGACGTTTGATGGTGACACGCTTGATGAGCTCGAGGATTACGACCAAAGTTTTCTTGAGGATCAGTCTGGTGACACTGAGTTGCTGCCTGAGCTGTGTCGGCCTTGCACTTCAGACATTGAGCCAGAGCTCTCTCCGGAGGAGCTAGAAGCTTTGGATGTGATTGCTGATGGAGTTGAGATTGCTAGGCTAGAAGGCATGACTGTGCTGCTTCCTGAGTCAGCAGCTCATAACGATGAGTACGCAGGTCAAGAGGCCACTCACCTCACCACGCGCATGGTGCGCACGTGGCGTGAGAAGGAGCTTGGTGGCTCCCCAGTTTGGTACCGACGCAGCCGGTACGTGGCCCGAGAGTATGCGTGGCTCAATGAGCGTCATGACCTCTTTTCGCCCGCCTCCACAGCACTTTCGAACCGCTTGTTGCCGATCCATTACCTGTGTCACGAGCCTGACCCTGATGATCCTTGGGTCATGGTCGCCCTCGACATCCGTGACGCTTACCTTAGCGTCAAGCAGACCCGCCTGGTCATTGTGCAGCATGCAGGTGTCCGCTACGTGCTGGGACGAGTCCTGCCTGGACAGCGGGACGGATCCAAGGAGTGGTACTTGGCATTTTCCAGTTTTCTTGATGAAGCCTTGGGTTTTAAGAAGTGTGATGCTCTGCCCTCGTTGATCCGCGAGCCAGCTTCCAAGTTCAGTATGCAGATGCATGTCGATGACTTGTTGGGTGCAGGCAGCAAGCGCTTTCTTCTTGAGCGCCTCCGGCCCACGCTTGAATCAAAGTATCGTGTAAGCATCCGCATCCTTGAGGCTCCGGGGGACACGATTTCGTTCTTGAAGCGGCATCACACACTTCTTGCTGGCGGTAAAATGCTGCTAACACCCTCGGCCAAGCATTTTGAAAAGTTGTTTTCTGTGATGAAAATCGATGAACGGAGTGCTCCGAAGAAGACTCCTCATGCGCCGCAGCTTGATGAAGTAGACAACAGCGAGCTTCTCGCGTGTGCAGATGCAAAGGCTTTCCGCTGTGCCATTGGCATTCTTTTGTACTTGGCAGTGGATTTGATCGAGTGTCAGGGTGCCATCCGTGCGTTGAGCAGCTACATGATTTCGCCAACACGCAATGCGCAGGCTGCTTTGAGGCATCTGTTGAAGTATCTTCTTGAAGGCCAACACCATGGTCTCTTGCTTGATCGCAGAAACTGTTACAACGGAGTTTCCGGCGAGATTCCGAGAACGAGCCAGCCGGTCCTGTGCTTAGAAGCTTTTTCGGACGCCAACTGGGCGGCGCATCGAGGCTCTCGCAAATCGGTTAGCTCAGGGATGGTGTTCGTAGCAGGTTGCCTTTTTGTACAGCTCTAGCCGTACACAAAGGGTGATTGCTTTGAGCTCAGGGGAATCGGAATTGCTTGCGGCGACGTCTACACTTTGTGACGCTTTGTTTGTTCGGCAGCTGCTCGCTTTCATTGCCGACGATGAGCCACCCCAGATTCATCACTTCCTGGACGCCAGCGCTGCCAAAGGCATCATGGAGCGAAGCGGCGTCGGCCGCGTTAGGCACTTGAGCGTCCGAGTCTTGTGGACTCAGCAGCTTGTTGCGGATAAGATCATCATGCTTCGCAAAGTTGCAACATCGATCAATGTGGCCGACCTGAACACCAAAGGCCTTTCTCGGAGCCGCATGCTCATGCTTTTGCACATCATCGGTTGCTGGCATACTGTGCATGAGTGCTTTGTTGGAGAAGATGAGATTGCTGATCTACGCTACAAGCAAGCAATGAAGGACGCTGTGCGTGCCGTCCGCTCCACATCGAGTGCGTCCGTGAGTAAGCCTATGATTCAGGCCATTGTCATCGCTGTTGTGAGCGCCTTGAGTCGTGCTGCGGATGATGCTGACGGTGACAACGGCTTGGATGACTCAGGAGCTGATCTTCCTGACTGGGCTAACCGGGTCCTTGTGTGGTTCTTAGGACTGTGGGTCCGCGATGACACTGGCGTGTCTGTCATCGACATGCTTGTGCAGCCCCATGCTTTGGTCCTTGCGTGCGTGACAATGCTGATGCTTGTGTTGTGCATCCGCACTTTGTGCTGCAGGGTATCTGATCGCGGCCAGGTCAATGTGCAGATCGCTGGCCCTCGTGATCATGTCTCCTTTCAGTTTGATCGCCAGCTCAATTTGCATGTTGGAGTTGGTGCGCCTGGGACTCCTACGAATCCTCTGTCTTTCGACTTTGATGGTGATGATAGCCCTCCACATGTTTTGTCCGCGCTACGCAAAGGTGCAAGGCCCAAAGCTTCTACCAGACCAGGTCCGAGGTACGAAGATGAGGATGCTCCTCATCCCGACGCGAGTTCGTCAGCAGCACCGCCCACTGGTGCGATGAATGCAGTGCAGGCTCATGTGCCTCCTGCTGACCATGCATCAGCACCTGGAACACCAGCAGAGTCAATGAGTTCGCAGCTTTCGACGCAGTCGTTCCGTGAGCTGCACGGGTACCCTATCGCCGTGGCACGGAGGATGAACCACCGTGGGAGCCTCGTGTGGGTGTCGCACACGGGCCGCTGCTATCATCGTCTCCGGTGCTTTAAGCTTGATGGGTGCGATCGTGTGAAGGCGTACGAGCGCCACGAAGCACAGAACCGCGGACTCCGTGCATGCAAGAAATGCAATCCTTGAGTGACGGTGCATGATGTATGTGCAAAGCCTCTCTTGATGGCCACTTGAAATGCTCTTGATGCGATGCTTTCTTGGTGTCAACACTCGGCGTGTTGATACCATGGGGCATCTTGTATATATCCACCTGTATTATAGCTTGGATGCTCATGTTGCTGGGTCCTGGACCCTTCTGTTAACTTCAGGTGCCGATGATCTTGAGCATATACTTGTATGGCTTTCTTGAATGTGCATATGGTGCATTTTGCACCATCAATACTTGTGACGCATGCCATTTTGGCAAACCCGAGAATGTGTGCACTTTGAGTGCATTGCTGACACGTGTGATGGCGATGATGCATTCCGCCACTGCTGGACCTTAATTAGGAGGTTCTAATACTTTTAGTCGTTGGTTGTAGGCTTCCTTCGGCTGTTTTGCGTACAGGGCAAACACTTTCTTGATTATCAAATTGTGCTTGCATGATCCCGCATGAATCGTCAGCCTCTCTCAGCGCCGTGCTTCGAGTCAGCTTACTTTTGCATCACTTGTGTGAAGCTTCTGCTCTTCTTACCTCTTGTGCCGGGTCCGCTTGCCCGAGTCAAGCATTCAACAGTTGGTGTGGGATGCCTTGCATCTTTCATCGACTTCCGTAGGCAGACAGCGCAAATGCGTTCGTAGTCTCTAGTGTCAAAGACGGTAGGTAGCGGTAGGTCAAGCCAACGACCGCTTCGGCAGAGCTTGTGCACGCGAGTGAAACCCAGTCCGGAGCTGTACTGAAACTAGTTGTACTCCTTTTGTTTCTTTGTCATACCGGCCCTAGTGTAGCAGCTTAGAGCTCTCGTACAGTGTGGCTTTTGAAGTCGCAAAGTTGTGTTTGAAAGCAGTAGCCTTAGTTGGACTTCGGCATGCTTTAGGCGGGGTGCAAAACTTTGCACGCCTTGTACTCGTACTGCATGTACACGTATTTTCCATTTGTTTTCCTGGCCGGTATTTACTTGAGTACTTGTTTTATTTGTGCGAGCTCCGTAATTCATTTGAGCCCAATGTGCTGACTTGTGTACTCCGCAGGCGCTTGTGTTTGAGTGAAAATTAGCACGTTTCCTTTTGCGACACAATTGCTTGCCAACGTGTTGGTGGCTGAGTTTCCTGATGCCTGCTTTTCCTCTGTGGGCCTCTTCTTCAACTTACAAGCGCCGCTTCATTCTGATCGCAACAACGACCATAGGCATTGCAATTTGCTTTTGCCCGGGTCGCATTTCTCGGATGGGCAGGTCTGGGTGGAAGGTAAAGGACAACACCCGTGTCCTGATACTTCGACCAAGCGCCTCGGCTATCTCTTGGATGTTGCAGCGGGGCCGCAACGCCTCCCATCGGAACGCTTGCATGCTACCTGCTCGTGGACTGGTGACCGCTTGCTCGTGGTTGGTTTCTGTGTACGTGATACCTACAGACTCAGTCATCGAGACCACCAATGGCTGCAGGACTCCGGTTTTCGACTACCCGACCACAACCCGCCCAATGACTTCAGGCGACTTCTTCAACTGCATCGACTTCAACGTCTGCTACGCCGTCGGCTTCTCCAACGACAACTCAGGATGCGGCCGCAACATCGGTCTCTGACCCGAAATGCCGCCGAGTGGCGTATCGACCTGCCACTGAACTCTTTCAGATCTTCGTCAAGCCCGGTGACCGCTTCAGCCACGACCGCCATGCCCACGCCAACTACTTGTCAGACGCTTTTTCTACATGATTTGGCCCCACTCGTGATTGAGATCTTCGCGGGCACCGCCAGATGAGAGTCTTTTCAGTTGTCTGATCATGGACAGTCATCATGCTGTGTATGCTACCGCGACTAGTGCTTAGGCTTCCTGAATAGAAAAGCTGTGTTAGTGCTTCGCTCATGGCGTAGTCGTATTCGTGTAAACAAAAAAAGGTTGCAACTGCCGGCATCGTAAAATATCGCTGAACATGTGGTTGCCTTCGGCCTTTTTCAGCAGCTTCCAATCATTCAAGAGCCTTTTGTCTGCACATTCTCGTCGTCCGTTTGCGCAGGACAAATGGGGGGGTCATCATTTGTCCCGTGCACGAAGGATCCCAGATAAGTCGCGCTAGGAAGAGGATACAAGGCCATGAGGGATGGAAGAAAAGATAGATGGGGTGTTAATAAAGATAGACGGGGTCAATTAGAAACGATATGGGGGTCGAAGAAAAGATACTCAGGGGCCCAGGGGTCAATCATTGAAGGGATAAGGGGGTTAGAAAAACGATACGGGGGGTAAAACAATGACATGCCCAGCCTAGAACCCCGAGACGATGGGCAATTTTGGAAACTGTGCTTGTTTCTTGAAGCAAATCCTTCACGTGCAGGGCAAACTACCGACGAAGTGTCACGTCTAGCACAGCACATGCCATCAACATGGATGATGACGAAAGTGCATCTGTCCTGGACTAAATCTTGAGTTGTTGTTGAGCATCCGTATTCAGGAAGAAGGAGGGTTATGAGCTGCCATCATAGCGTACTATTGTCGGAGGTACATTGGGCCTTCCTGTTCCGAGGCTTCGCATATGCGAAGCATTCACAAAATGACGTTGGGGTTGGGCACCGCTTGTTGCACCGCCCAGGACGGTTTGCGGAAGAAGGTTTTCCACTGTGCAAAATGCGGACTCTGCCGTGTTGGTGGACGTGAAAACTACTGCTCCGGACTCAGCGATCTGATGTTGGCAGCCCAGGGCCCGTTCATCGCTGAAACTGAAGTCGAAGTCTCAGTCTCCGCATTTCTGAGCAAACTCGATCGGAGAGGTTTCTGTGAGGCCTTGAAGCTCGTGTTTTCCTCGTTGTGCAGCCCCGCATAAGCAATTCTGCGAAAAGTCCGTGGAAGTCAAAAACTTGCCCAATCGCAATGGCGCACGATCGGGCACAGTAGCCGACCGAGTAGCCGTGCCACGTCAACTGTCCCGAGTCCCAAAGGCAAAAGCTTCGATTGGGCGGCAGGACTCTGTGATAGGGAACTAAGCACCGTGAGCCGCCAAGTCCATTGCGATGCCTGCGGCTCCTGCCCGATGCCCAGAAAACAACGCCGCGCTTCTCTCGCTGCATCGCACCGCAGAGGCCGCTCAGCCGCTCAGGTTATCCGTCGGAGATCAAGGATTCCCACATTTGCGTGGAGAACGCAATGCGGCGCAACTGCCCCGTGTGCTTGCAGGACGCGGTGTCGGATGGTGGCCTATGTCATGATGTCACGTGATCGCTCTGGTGTTGTTTTCAGGACCTTTTCCAGTCCACAACGCAGGTGACGATCTTGCAGTGCGGACACACCATCCATCAGGCACCAGCTGGCGTAAACGGCAGCACTTGCTCGGCCGAGCTCTTCTGAGGATTGCCTCCGGGAGCTTCAGAACTCCTTTGCAGGCGCATGCGGGCCGCATGACGCACCGCATGGGCGCATGAGAGTCCCGCCGTGTGGCCGTCCCCCGAGGATTGCAGTCGCTGCGCTGTCCGATTTGCAGCGCCCGAGCCTCTGCCGAAGTCTGCCATGCCGCCTGACCGGGCCCCCGCCGGGCCTTCGAGGTGAGCCTCTATGGCTATGACGAGCTTTGGCATGAAATGGATCGTCAAATTGAAGAGACTCCCATGCCCTTGGAGTGCAGGCCTGTGTACTGTCTTGCTGTGCGCGCCCCTCGCTTTGCTGGAACCGCACTTAAGAGGCAGCTGACGAGCATTATCTGCAGCTTGGCTACAAGGTCTTTTCCGTGTCAGTACGTGCGACATCTGGTGCACTGTATGGCGCAGTTTGAGGCAACGACTGTCAGCGCTCATCATCAGTGGAGTACCACATCCTGGGGCAGAAGTGCCCCACATGCAGGTGAGGGGCCACATCGACGCTTGATGTCTGCGCAGTCTTTCGTCATGCAGCCTTCTTGCAGCCGGTTGCAGGTCCTACAACACCCGAAGAGTTTGAATTGCCGCAGACGTGCTTCCTGAAGCGTGAGAGGTTGCAAGGCTACTTGGCTTGCGGCTCAGCACTCAGCCGCCAAAGCCTGCGGCAGAGAGCGCCGTGGTGAAAGGCCGAAGCATCGGTGAGTGCTCCGTGTCGATGCCAGAGTCGCCCTGTGCGCAGCCGCTTTGGCAAAGGGAAGGCATCCCATAACCAGCTCTCTGGGCCAAATGGGCCAAACCCATGGCCATAAAGAATCACACATAGTAAGTCTGAAGAGAGAGCAGCTGCGGCCATGGCCAGCGGCGGCCGGCTGGGTCCAGGTCCGCCGCTGGGTGCTGCGGGGCACCGCCCAGGGCCGCCTAGGCCAGGCCTTGGGCCTCCGCGCTCCTCTCAGCCCGGAGCCCCAAAATTCACAAAACCCCGGACTTCGGGTCTCGCGTCTCGCTGTCGCCTCAGGTTGGTGGCCAGCGGCCGAGCCTCCGTGCAACGAGGCGCCTGCTTGGACCACTTTCCTACCATTATAGGAATTGCTTGGAAACCCAGATACCCCCCTAGCCGAGCCTGGGATTGCACCACCTAGGCACCAGGACACGTCGTGTGCCTGTCGAGCCTTCTCTCCTTGGAATCTCAGTGAGAAAAGAAGAGACGAGCGGAGAGGAGAGTCAGAGGCCGCTCTCGAGAAGACCAGAGAGATGCTTCCACCTTTTCTCGACCCCTCTCGGCCCAGCAGGTTCGCCAAGGCCAAGGCGGCTTTCGGGGTTCGGGAGTTCGAGCTAGGGCTCCCTCACCTGAGCGTCTCATCTCTTTCGAAAGCCTAGGGCCGAGAAAAGAGCCGAAGGAGCCCGCGAAGGCGCACACCGCCGCGCGCGCACCGCTTCGCTTTTCTGCAAGCTCTTTCTCCTAGAGCCTTCTGCGAGAGTCTTCAGTCGCTTCTGCGAGGTGCTGCTCGGCCCAAGAGGGGCCCAGACCCGGCAGCGCATGTGGGGGTTGTGGAGGCAGCGCCTTCGACCGCCGCGGACCGTGCGGACCGGCCGGGCCCGGCGGGCGGAAGCTCCGCAAGAGCTTTGCAAGCTCCGCAAGCTCCGCAAGCCACGCAGGCAGAGCGGCATGCGATGCGCCTCCCCGGAGTCGCAGTCGGAGTCGACTTGCAGGTGCCTTCTCGAGACAGAGACAGCCCCGAGCAAGGTGACCGGCCGGCGCAGGCCGTTTTCAAACGCTTGTGAGAGCCGGGGCGGAAGGCGGAGGGGTGGCTCAGTCTGGGACATCTGCCAGTCTCCGACGCGCTGGTCCCAAGCCGCCCGCCGCACGTGCGACTTGGACGAGGAGCTGGCCATGGCTGTGCTGGAGCAGGAGCTCAGGGCCACTCAGGGCAAGGGGCAGCTAAGAGCACGGAACCCGCCGGGCCGCGACATGCGTTTCGCCTTTGCAGGATCTCCATCAGCAGGAGCGTCGGCAACAACACGAAGCGCAGCTGCGTGCCGAGGATGGTGCCCGGGTACTCGTAGGGCCTGGTGATAGGACGCCGCGAAACTTCCAAAAAGCCCATGACGCAAGAGCAGTGCGGCACTGAAGGCGTTGCTAGCAAAGCGAAGTTAGTTCCGTCTTTGACACTCCGTGAAAATATCTACAGCCTTAGCGCCGGGGTCATTAACATAATACTTGAAGCAAAACTTGCAGTTGCGAGTTGGGGCTCCGTCGTATTGCCGAATCCACTACATACTTTTTTCGACTGTGACGAACACAAGTCATCCGATGCTACGTACTTTGTCGTACTACAAGCCGTCCGACAGGACGAGCTCCTTGCGATGGTGCTGGCTCTCAGTCTCGCGGAGGAACCAGACTGTTTCAGCCGCAAATGGCATGCAATATGCAATCACGGCTGTGAGGACGCAAGTGGCCGGATTCAACAGGTCGACGCTGTTTCTTGTTTTCCTTGCTTGAACGCGGCGCGTGACCATAGGAAGCTGAGATGGCCTTGCCCAGAGCTCAGATCAGAGCGGTGGAGAGCAGCGAGAGAGGGAGAGCAGCTTCCAGAGATCAGTCGTTTCGCCTCCCCAGGAGTGGCGCCAGCAGCAGGGCGAGAGCGGCGGGCCGTGCCGCCGTTTGGCGCCTAGTGGGCGCTGCTGCTGTGCGTGAATTTACCTAGCTTTGAGAAAATCGGAAGGAAGTCCGCGCACGGCTTCCCGTGCAGGAATGGCAGGCCCTGCGATGAGGGCGAACTTTGGGGCAGGGAGGGTCCGGGAGGGTTGCTGGCATTGTTGCTTTTGGCTTTGCTGTACCTCGAGGCCGGTTCTTCGTCCACCGAGTGCGCTTTGTGCCTGGACGAGTTTTCTCCGGGGGACAAAGTCACGCGGCTTTTCTGCTTTCACGCCGCTCGGATGCTCCGAGAGCTCTGGCAACTACATCACTACATCACTATTCGTACCGACACCACTCGAGGCCTTCCACAGCGACTGCCTGGAGCCTTGGCTGAGGCGTTCAGAGACTTGCCCCACGTGCAAAAGGCACCTCCTTGACCACATGGAGCCCGAATGAGAGGAGTGAGCTTGAGTGAGCTTCGGGCTGCGCAATGTCGCGGCCTGGAATCGCAGCAAAATGAGCCTCGAAGTGTTCTTTGTCTCGCAGGTTCCGCCGTTCCGCCCTTGCATCTGAGCAATCTTGCATTTCGGATCCAAGCTGGGGCAGGGATCCCCAGGGACGCGAGGGCAGAAGTGCAGCTGGGTCGCCAAAGGCCTGCATTCATTCTGTGAGCACGGCAGGGCAGAGCAGGTTTGTGTTTGGTCCTGCGTCTGTGCCCCGTGCCCGGAGCAGCCAGGCGGAGATGAAGGAGACGTCTACATACCTGCTGGCCTCTTGCCTCGAATTCTAAGGCTCTTTAAGGACTTATAAAGAAGAAACATGCAGCAGAATGGTCCACCCAACAATCGTGCCTGCATGTCTTACAGAGTCTTATGAAGAAACCCCATGGGCTTGGACTGTGGGGAGGGGGGGGCTTTTGCTTCTCAGAACCGCGCCAGCGTCCTCTTCGGCCGCCCCTCCTTCCGGAAGCCGCAGGCGACGAGATTTCCTGTCGTCTCAGCCTCCCCTTTGTACCTATAGACTCGTTACACCTTTTCTTCTCTCTCTCCCTCTCTCTCTCTGGCGCGTGTGCGCGGCCTTCCTTGGTCTGGGCGCGGGAGGCGCAAGCTGAGCCCGAGCCGAGCTGCTTCGAGGGGCCCGGCACCCAGCCGCTGGCGGCCGTGGAGTGTGCCCCCAGATTTCGATCTCCCTCTCTCTCTCTCTCTCTCTCTCTCTGTCTGTCTGTATCTCGTCTTTCTCTCAAGGAGAGACTTCCGAGCTCGCAGTTGCTCGCAGTTGCTGCTCGCAGTTGCTGCTCGCAGTTGCTTCGCCCGCTTTCTCGGCTACCCCAGCGGCAACACCAAACAAATTGCCGTGACCTACGGCGAGAGGAAGGCGCGGAGCGCGCGCGGAGAAGCGCGGAGAAGAGCGGCTCCGGCTCCGGCGGCGGTCGCCCCGTGCGCCGCAGGCCCTGACCTCGCTGCCCGCGCCGCGCGAATGGGCTCCGGCCTCGGCTCGCGGAGCCGCGGAGCGAAGTGAAGCGAAGT
>CAJNDT010000206.1:0-186998 GCA_905221615.1 Symbiodinium sp. CCMP2592 | reverse complement strand
CTGATGTGGCCGGTGACAGTACCTTGCCCAAACCTCGTAGGAAGCGCAAAAAGAAGGGGCAACAGCCCCCAGCAGAGCAGCCGGAACCCCAAGGGAAGGCCAAAGGTAAAGGCAAGCACAGAGGCACAGGTGATCAGGCCCAGGCTCCCCCTAAGCCATCTCTTGAGGCCCTTGCGACTCATTCCCGAGGCAAGGGCATTGGCATCACACCGGAGGATGCCAAGGCTGGCTGGGTCAATGTTGGCCCCAGAGCACGACCGAAACCCAATGACGAATTCTGCTTAAGAGCACAAGATTGGAATCAGTCCCTCCTTGATCCCACAAAGTTCGCTGAAAAGCTTGAGGCGCTCCCCAAGGGTGAAAAACTGACAGGCGTGATCTTGTGCAACTCTGAGCAGGCTCAGCTTATCAAGGCCATGGCAGCTGGATGTACCAAGGCTTATTCCGTCACTCTGGTGTGCCTCGATCCTGCGGGAACCACCCGGGTCCCAGGCCTCGTGAAGGATCAGCTGCAATTCCGCAAAGCCACCACGGGCTTCCTTCGTTCTGATCCGACAGATGCTGTCCCGGCACCTAAGGGTGCCAAGCCCACTGTTGCCGTTGTTCGCAAGCCCTCTGTGGTCCTGCATGCTAGGATCCCGAAAAGCTTTGCCACCGAAAAGCTTTGGGCTGCTGTTGCCAAGACGCCCTCCCGTGTCATGATGCAGTGGATGGCCGACCACCATGTCAATGTGCTGGACGCCTGGGGCTGGAAGGAGGAACGCCTCGCTAAAGACCTCCAGTTGTATGGTCTTCTCAGGGTCAGCGAAAGTGACTTGAAGCCGGTGCTTGCGCTCTCTGGCATTGACGGCATCTTTCTTGAATGCGCCAGGACCAAAGAAGCACCGAAGCTTCCCACCAAAATCACTTGGGTTGAACCTACCAAGGGCGAGGCTCCGGGCGAATACCTTGCTCGCATGCGGCGTTCGGCTGGGGACCTGGGTCTCGCACATCGTGGAGGAAAACTTGGCCAAATTGCACCACTTGCCGACGGAGAGCCCATTGCGAAAATCTGGTCGGTGCCGTGGGTCCCAGCCGATTGGACTGTCGAGCAGGTCACCGACCTGCTTAAAAACTCTTTCACAGAAATTGCTATGCTCAGGCAACTGCGCAAGAAAGCTTTCAAGGTGTTCTACTTTCGTGCTGCAGCCAAGGAGCCAGACCGGGATCTCATTCCCCTCCCGGCCAAGGACGGCGACACTGAGTTGACCTTGTGGGCCACGGTTGCACCTCCGCGCACCCCGGTGCGACAGCAGAGACCTTTGAAAGCTTCGTCGGTTTTGCCTTTGGCCCCTCGTGCCTCCATTTTCGACCCCCAGCCTGTGTCGGTGCCCAGTGCCCCTGCTGAGAACCCAGATGGCCAGGACGAACCAAAGGAGGTCAGTGCCCCGAAGCGCTCCAAGACCATGGCCCGACAGGTGCCACAGGGAACCAAGCTGCATCCGCAGCCGCGTGATGGGGCTTGCATTTTCCACACGGTTTCAGCTGGTCTGACATGGCTGCACCGAGAGGGCAAGAAGCGCATCCCCATTGCACGGGAGTTGCGCGCAACCACCATTGAACACTTGAAGAAAAATCAAGACAGGTATGAGCCTTACTGGGACCAGATGGGCCCGGATGGCAACAAACTTAAGACGTGGTCCGACTATCTTGACAAGCTGGCTTCTGAGTCGGCCTATGGGTCCGACATCGAAATTAGGGCCCTTGCCAAGATATGGGATATCAGGATAATAGTAGTTCCCGAAGCCCCCGAGCTCTACCCCGAAGCGTACAATCCGCAAGCTGCCAAGGGCACCATCGCTGTGTGGCTCAGCCAAAGGCACGTCGACTTGTTGTTGCCCGACCCTGAGAATGGCACATACCCTAAGGAGGTCTTGAATGTCAAGTCAGGGCCAGCGGTTGCTTTTCGTGCCGGGGGGGACTCGAACAGTGATGCTGCTAGCACCTTGAAGCGACCACCCACGGTCTGGACTCGGTTTTCTGGTCGAGGCAGAGCTGCCCCCACGGATGGCTCACGGCCCACTACCCTGAGACCTCCCACCACCGTGTGGACTAGCATGCATAAGAGCACCGCCCCTAAGTTTCCTAAGACTTGTCAGGGTTCCACAACCCAGTGCAAACCAGTCCCAGATCAGGTGCAGGAAGCCTTCAGCGAGACCGAGAGTCAGGACTTGCAGGGTTGCGAGGCTCAGACTGACAAGGTGGTGGTGTGCAAGGCCAAGTGGAGAGCCTGCCCGTACCGACCTCTCCCGAAAGCTCCCCTAGACCTTGTGTTTAAGTGTGATTTGTGTCCTTTTCGCCGCATTTGCAAAAGTGCGACGCAGTACTACAACATCCGTCATAAACACAACAGGACGGCTCACGATGGTGTAAACCTCCCGGGATTACTACTTCAGCCTCGCATGCAAAGGATGCCGAAAAGGTTGTCCCCCGGGGATTGGCGTTGCCCTCTCTGCAAAGAAGGCCTGCGTAAGGAGGTGATTGCTCAGGTCTCCTCATTTGTGCTGTGTCAGATCCGCTTGCGACACTGGACGACCAAGCATAAGGATGAGGTCACCCGCCAGCAGTGGACCACCCTCCTCAAGCAGCAAAGGCCCCAGAAAGGTCCCAAGGACAGCGCTGGACACACTCAGGCCATGCGCTTGAGAACCCTCAACAAGCGCGTCATTGCTGAAGTCAGGGCCCCCAGCTTCCCCAGCCTCACCATGTTTGCTTGGCCCCGCTGCAAGAAAAAGGGCAAATCTGAGCGATTGACCGTGGAGCATGGCTGGTCGTGCAACAGCTGTGGCCGTGCGCTGCGCGGCCGACGCGAGGCCAAGAAGCATGTTCAAGGCCCATGCACACCGGCATCGGAGGCGCTGTGTGCCAAATACGAGAAAGAACTTCAGAACCTGAGCAAGTGGGTTGATGAGCCGGGGCGCGCTGGCCTCCCGCAGCAAATCCATGAACTGATCACGTCGGCCCTGAAGGCTGTGAGGCGGCAGAAACAGTTGCAGGTTTCGTAAAGATCTTGACAGCCAACACCAATCGTACCGGCACTGCGAAGACGCCTTTGCTCATGAGTCTCATGAGAAAGGAGTCCGTGCAATTAGCAGCTTTGCAAGAAGTGGATGTCAACTTTGAGTCTGCAGTCGGTTTTTGCAAGCACTGGAAGACTCAGGGTTTCACTGCAGTGCTGGCGCCTTTGGACGCCGAAAGACGCCAACATCGAGTTGCTCTGATCTCTTCGCTGCCTATCAAGCCTATTGCATTAGGTGGGGTTTTTGACAGCTCCAGGGTCGCTGCAGGTTTGATTGAGCTACAACGTCAAGGGAACAAAATGTCAATTTTAGTCCTTGCCGTTTATGGTTACCCTGGGAATCTCCCGAAAACTTCCCTACTTGTAGAAAGCCTCTTTGAAAAAGCAGCCACCTTTGGAGGCCCTGTGCTGGCCGTAGGAGACTGGAATGCCGTAGAGGAGGAGGGTGCCCTCGCTCGCCTTGTGACCTCTGGGCACCTGATTCCGCTTGACGATGGTGATCGCAGCGACCTTCGGAACACCAATCCCGCCCGCACCAGAAGAATCGATTACGGAGTGAGCACCGCGCACATCCGTGCCGATGCCGTGATGCACTACGATCGAGATGACATCTCGGACCATTTGTGTGTCGCTTATAGTTTGGACCTGGAGACCTGGCAACTGTGTGCCGGTATCCCTAAATTTCAGCCTGTGGAACAAACGGACCCCCAAATCATCATGAACCGTTTTCGTGAAGCTTGGGAACCACGAGTTTTTGAGTCCTGTTTGGAAGCTGCTGATGTAGACCAGGCCCTTGTGCACCTTTATAGAGTTGCCGAAACTTGCTTGCATTCCGGTGATTCGAGCTGTGCCGAGGCCGTCAGCCGTGCGCTGCTCTGGGACCCTGTGCGCAACGTATGCCGCCCACACCACACCACAACAGAAGGCCATGCCTCATTGACGCTGCACACCCTGCGCAAATTGGATGGTCAACTGCGACAGCTGCGTTGCCAGCCCTTCGACCAAAATCTACGGACTGCGGTACGGAAAAAATGCGGGGACCTGCGTCGCCGACTCCCTGAATGCCCTTTCTTTGACCTTAATGACCTTGATAACACCCTCACTAAAGTCGAAGCTTTGCGGTCTGACCTGACTGCCCAAGAAAAGCAGATCCGCATCGCAAGGTGGAGAACTGAAACAAACAATGTCACTGCTGCCACTGCCTGGGTCAAGCGTTGGGCTGCGCGCCGTGTCGAGCTCGACACCCCGCCCTGTGAGTTGGCCAAAGCTCCCGCTGACATCCACCCCACTTCTGTCGTCAGGACTCAGAGCAGTGTGTGGATGAATAAGTGGTCTTGCGATTCTGAGCCTGTCAACCAGGATGATTTGGCAGACATCTTGAGCGCCCTCCCCAGGCCGACTCAGGCTTCAGTTGAGCTCTCAATCAGCGGGCGGGACCTGTTTGACGCGGTCAAAAGAATGTCCCACAAGGCCGTCGGCCCCGACCAATGGGGCCCCGAAATCTTGCACATGCCATCTGAGTGGTGGGACTCCTTGGGACGACTCTGGACGCGGGTGCTCTCCAGTGGGCAAGTCCCACTTTTGTGGAGACGTGCCGTCGTAATACTTCTCCCTAAAACGCATACCGAGTATCGTCCCATCGCGCTGACCTCTTTCCTTTGGCGAGCGGGCGCCCGCATCCTGTGCAGGCGTATGCAAGCGTGGATTGCATCGTGGTGCTCGCCCCAGGCTGCTGGAGGAGCTCCAGGCAAAGGCACCGCTGACGCACATGGCGTCATCTTGCAGAGCTGGCATCAGGGTGCCAAAGCCTACATACAGCAGGATTTGTCCGCGTATTTTGACAGCATCAGGCTTCCCCATTTGTTGACTATCCTTGATCACATGCGGGCCCCGCCATGCCTGGGCAGGCTGCTGGCCTCCTTCTACAGCGACTCTCAGAGATTGTTTAAAGTCTCTAAGGTCACCAATGAAAGGTGGCGGACGTCATCCAAAGGTCTTCTGCAGGGGTGCCCTCTTTCTCCCCTGTGCGCCCTTCTGATCGGCAACGTTTGGCATGCATACGTCACCCGAGGTCCTACCAAAGCACTCATCTTTGTGGATGATAGGCTTCTATGGGCGCCGCCAGGAGCCAGGGACGTGGAAGCAGCCCTCACCGATGGGGTGACGCGAAGTAATTTCTTTGATAAGGTCATGAATTTTACCTGCCGTCCTTCAAAGTGCGCGATTGTCGAGCCTAAGGCCCGCCCCCGGCTGCACGCTCTAGCGGCACAGTTAGGATATCCGACCCGTCACCGCTTAGAAATCCTAGGCCTCACCGTTGAGCTTGACAGTGGGAAAACTGGCTTACTTAAGTTAAGTGTTGATACCCTTCTGGCTCGCCTTCGCGCCCTAAACATCCTGAGCCCCTCCTTCCACGTTGCAAGGGTCGTGTGTTCCAGCTTGGTCTTTGCTGCTCTGGCATGGGCTGCCGGTGTTGCGGCCCCGGAGGCGAAAGATCTCACTGCCATCCGGAAGTCCACCCACCGAGCCCTTCAACCTCAGATCGCAGGCGAGACTCCGTGGGTTCTCCTTGCTGAAGTCCACGGGTGGCAGTGGGACCCCAAGTGGCTCTTGCAATGGCGGGCTTTGAGTGCTGTGTGGAGACACGTGACAGGAGGTTCAGCTCACAGTGGAAACCGTGTGCAGGCTGTCCTTCCCCATGCCGTCAGCACCGTAGCTGATCTAGGCTGGCAGCTTGAGATGAATGGCGCCGCCGTCTCCAGAGTAGATGATGCCGGGCAGACACGACGTTTTTGTTTTGGCTGGCAGAACATCCATGTTTTGCGTGACTGGCTCACTGAAGAACACCGCAAACGTGGCATCGCAAGTTGTGGGCGTGTCAAAACCTCTTACCACCGTGACGAGGCAGGCCTCGCTACTGGCCTCAACCTTGATGCACCGAACCCGAGCATCCGCTTTGCACTGGCTGGCCATAGGCTCCTCGGGAAAAGTCAGTCATTGGATGTTCGTCGTGCTTCTCTGGCTACAGGCGGCTCGGCCTGGTACCACCGTCAGCGTCTTCCCCCTTTGCGGGCCTCTGAAGTCAAATGCTTGTGCAATCTCTCTTTGCCTTCGCGTGCCCACGTTACTTGGGCATGCCCAAAGACGGTTATGCACAGGCACGGCCTTCAGGCCCCTACGAACAGAGTCGAAGAAAGGCTTTTTGGAGCCCCCCTGCCGGAATATCCGGCTGCCCCTGTTGGCAATCAGGTCCCGGCCATGATACAGGCTTTGCGGACTCACTTTTGCCAGGTCCTGACACCAGATGCTGATAACCTTCTCGTTGCCAGTGATGGAAGTCATCACCTTGGAGTGGGCGCTTGTGCAGTGGTGACGGAGAGTTCAGGAGACAATTTCTCAGCAGGTGATGACGCGGAAGACCAATCTCCTTTCCGCTACGAGATGATCGGTTTGAATGCCCTCCTGCAGGCTCTTCCCCTTGGACAGCGGTACAACAACTCCACTGTGACAATCCTGGTCGATTGCCAAAGTGCCTTGGACTCGGTCCAGAGCCCCGCCACCAGCAAGCTTCGGTGCCTGGCGGAGGAGTCGGCTTCCCTTTTACGGGCACTCCGTAGGGACTACAAAGCAGTACACCTGGTGTGGGTCCCTTCGCACAACAAGCGACTCGACTGGCAACCGCCTCTTGATCTAGATGATCGCCGGTGCCGTGATTTGAACGACAAGGCAGACCGGGCAGCCAACCAAAGACGTGACTCACGAGCTCATGGCTCCTCTCGAGTGGCGTGGCATCGTCGCTTTGAAGAAGCTGAGCGATGGGAAGTTGCTGCCATCTCGGCGGCAGCTGCGTCCTCTGCCCTTCTGTACGATCACCTTAAACTTTCGGTTTCCCCTCCCTAAGGCGGGTGTCTTTCAGTTTTTGTTTAGGCCTTCTCCATCGGTGTGCGCTGCAAAGCTGCACCCACCCATCGCCGTCGTGTGCCAAATCGCCTAGCCCACCCCCCTTGCGTGTGGTTCCCTAGTGTTGGTTTAGGCCCACCCCCTTAAGGACCGTGTGCACTCCTGCAAACCCCCCTCTTCGGGTTTGCTCGGGTTTAGGCCTCTCCTTCCCATTAGTTGTGCAGTTGGCGTGGCCCTTACTCTGCACGAGCCTGCTCGCCCGCTCCCCCTAAGTGTGGTTTCCCTAGTGTTGGTTTAGGCCCACCCACCTGAATGCCCGGGCGAGCTCCTGCAAGCTCCTCACCCTTTGAGGCTTCGTGCTGAGCCCTCCGAGCGTAGTGGGTGCTGTGCCTCGCCGTCCCACCTCCCTCTGTGGTCCCTAGTGTTTGGCTTAGGCCCCTCTTAAAGCCTGAGCGAGCTCCCGATGGATTCTCGTTCCCAGATGCTTGGAGCTGGGCTTAGCCGCTTTCCATGTCCCTCCCTAGTATGTGGGTCTTGTGTTGGGTTTAGGCCTCACCCAGGTTTTCGAAAGAGCCTGCTCTGCGATGCCCTCAGCGGTACTGCCCTATAACAGTGCTGGCCTCCCTTCTTGACCGTACTTTCACGTTCCTAGTAGGCTAATCGGTGGTTCCCCCTTCTTGCGCTTGTGCACCGTCCGGTGCCTCTCACGGGAATGTGGCGAGGCCCCTGCAGCCTGCTGATCTTCTTCGTGCTAAGGCAAAATGGAGCGTAGACCCCTGGTCTGCGCTAAAACTTGACGCAACCCTGCCTGGACCTGCTCCTCTAAGCAGGGCTCTCTTTGCGGCTTCGGGCTTTGAAGCACTCTCCTGCACTACCTCGTCGAGGCCTCACGGTGGCTGCTGTGGCTGCTGCGCTGTGGCTGCTGCGCTTGGGCCGCTGAGTCGCGGTCTCCTGGAGCTGAGTTCCTACGGCAAGTCCCACTGAGAACGAGCGTAGTTTCTGAAGTGTACGTCGCACAAGCGTAGCCTTAACGTGACCGTAGCCTTGTAGCTTTCTGACTTGAGTCAACTTGGTTACACATGCTAAAGCATGGTGCCGAGGACTCTTCGTCGTAGCAGCCTCTGTCTTCTTGAGACACCTGGCTCTTGTAGTCTCCCCGCTAACGCTTCTTGCTTCGCTTTGCAGTCTCGCATGGGGGAATGTGAAAGTAGCAAGGCCAGTAGCAGCTCTCGCTTCTTGTACAGCCGAGCCTTTCGTTGCACAGTGACGAATGGACACCGAGACGACACGAACCTGCAGCGGCGAGGGACCTGAGCGCCTGCTCTCCACGGTAGGTGCAAGGGCTCTTGTCGTGACACAACTCAATACGGAGAACAGTTTTGGCTTGCAGTTAGCTCCAAGCGCTCCAAAACGGGCAACGGCTGGGTAGAGCCGGCTAAAACTGCTGTGCGTGGGAGAGGGCAGGCAATGGCTCCTTCCTCTGGTGGCGTGGCCACCTTTTCTTCTGATATGCGAAGGCGACTCAGAGCTATGACAGCTCAACTACACAAGGATGACAACGACGGCTTGAGTCTACCCCTCAGGCCTTGGGCTTGCGGGCCCTTAGCACCATGGAGCTGGTCTGGCCAGCAAGGCGAAGCTTCCCCTTTGGAAGCGAGGCACAAATCTTGGAAACAATGCTGCTTGGGAAGCAGCAACTGGGGTGCATCCGGGGCGCCAGGGGGCGCTAGAGATGCAAAAGTGGCGAGGGCCATGGGTCTTCTTGTGAATTTCATTGTGGAGAAGCGACAGGCCTACCTCCTTGGTGCGAGGCAGGCTTTGCAGAAGATGCTCGCCATCGGCATTGGACCAAGCATGCTGTGGTCTCCTGTGGGCGAGTTTGGCATCCTGCCTTTCGAAGGTGAGCTCTGGCCAACGGCTGCCTTTTGCAGCACCGAGGCCGACAGGCCCTGCCGGGCTTGCCCGGCGGCGCTGTTTAGAGTAAACGTTTTGGGTGGGCGGGGCGGGGTGTCTCTGTGGGTAGGAGGAGTTCCCTCGACTGGACCAACTCGAAGATCTCCGCAGTTTCAAAGAGAAAAGTTTTATTGAGCAGTTTTGAGTTTCTATTTTATTTACGTATCGTGCGCTTTTCAGAATGGAGCCAGAAGCTGAGTGCGCGCACAATCTCAATGCTTATCATGGACGCAGAGCTCAGGCTCAGGAGCAGGGAAAATTTTGATTGTATGGGGCTAGCATTCACAAGCATCGTTGTGACGCATGACTGGACAGTTTAGCTTCACGGTAGCTCCATACTTTAGGACTACGAAAGCGGTAGAAGGGTGGCCCTGCGGCCCATGGTCGGCCATGAGTGGCACAGGACTCGGATGGCCCGCTTTAGTGCCACCATACCGCAACCGCCTTGAAGAGTGGTTTAGCACGCCTGAAAAATTGCATGCCTCATTCGACACGAGGGAAGAGCTTGTATCATTGCTTAGGGCTTGCGATAACACGCTTCTTGAAAGTAGCCTGCAGTTGATTGCGGATGCACTTCTTGAATGGCATGCAGACAATGCTCGCACAGTTGCGAGTGGGCGCAGGGAATCAAGGAGGCGCTTGACAGAGTGCTTGCCCAGTGTCCCGGGAACTGGCCTTAGCTTGCATGAGCATTACAATCAGATTGCACTTCAGAGTCCACTTGCGTTGCTTCCGGTTCTTCGCAAGCGGAAGTTAGCTACTGATAGGGTCGTGGATCGCGGTGCCAGGGCCACTGAGGAGATACGGCTTCGGCAGGAGTATGCATTGCGTCTTGCAGCCATCATGCAGGAGGCGCAACTGCCGGTGTGCAAGGTGCTTGCAGGGGTCAGCAATGCCGAGGAAGCCTGGCCACGGCTGTTCGGGACCCGTCGATCCAAGACATTGAGAAATCGCTTTAGAGCTTGGGACAAGTTTCGGGAATGGTTGCTTTATAGCCGTGGCAGGAGCTATCCGGAAGGGGTAGCTGATGTGCTAGATTATGCCAATGAACGATTCCAGGAAGGATGTGGAAAGACAGTTCTCGAAAGCCTGCAAGCCTCTCTCAGTGTAATTGAAGGTGTAGGGCGCGTGCCGTCTACGCAGCAGATATCTCAGGATCCCACATGGCAGGCGCAGCTCAAAAGTTACACAGCCGATTTGGTTTCGGCGGCACCGCCGGAGCAGCCAGCCAGCATGCTCACTGTTGCTATCGTTCTTGCATGTGAGATCTTCGTTTGCACGCCCGGGGAGCCTAGTTACTTGAGAGCATTGGGCTTTGTCTGCTTATTGATGGTTTGGGGATCGCTTCGGGCTGATGATGTTCAGGGGCTCTTGCCGCAGACCATGCTTCTGGACGAGCGAGGGCTTAGCATTGATCTCGCGCGGTCCAAGACTACAGGGCCCGACAAAAGGACCCACACCGTCAAGGTCTTCGTGGAACGGAGTATCTCTCTGACAGGGCATGATTGGCTGAAGGTCGGATATGCACTTTGGAAGGATTTCGATTTTGAGAGGGATTATCTGGTTTTGAAGGCCAATGAAGGTTTCACGGAACCCCTGGAGAAGTCGGTGCCTTCCTCCACGGTGGCCCTTTACTTCCGCAAAGTTCTCAGTGAGTTGAAAACGCCCAAGCGTGAGGGGCGCACATGGAAGGCCAATGATCAGCGTCCGCTGCTCCCGGGATACACTTCCAGTCATTTTACGGGACATTCTGCGAGGAACTTCCTTAGCTCGGTCGGAGCGGCCATCGATGTCGACCCCAGGGAGCTTGATTATCTGGGTCGCTGGAAGGTAGGTGGCGAAGGTTCTGCAACCTACATTCGCACTTCTAGGCAGGTTGTGCATCGTCTCCAGAGTCACATTGCTTGTTCCCTTGTCACCGGACAGCCAAAGCACTACATCGAGGTGGATTCCATCAAGGCTTTGACGGACTATGCAGCTAAGGCGGGGGAGAGCGAGTCTCAGGTTCGTCGCCGTCACACCCTCCTCGAGGGATCCAAAGGCTTGGGCGGGTCGTGGCCAACTCTGGCATTGGAAGTGGGTGTTGCGGCACCACCTTCTCCAGTCGAGCAGGTTTCGATGCCAGGCAGCCGGGGGGATTACTTCATCGTTACCTCTCGCACCACAGGCCTGAGGCGTCTGCACATGTTGGGCTGCTATGTCAAGCCTGAGAATTGTTATGATGTGAAATTTGTCAGTCATGTCGGCGCGGAGGACGTCGATAACATTTGCAAAGATTGCAAAGCAAGAATGAAGGCTCAGGCCGGAGAGGAGGAATCAGACCCCTCCAGCAGTGACAGTGGGAGCGAGTCGATGTGAAGGCAAAAGATGCTTTCGACTGCTGTGGATAGGCTGTGCCCTGCAAGTCCTAGCCAGAAGTTGGCATGAGTTGCTTATGCAAGGGCGCCTTGAAGTAGATCCACGATAACAGTCCATGCTGACTTTTCTCAGGGCATCTTGAAGTTGTTTCGCGATAACAGTTCATGCTGATGAAGTGCACGTGCTGGCGCTGTTCAAGCAGGAGGAAGTCTCACTCGGCGCAGGCCGTGAGGTGCCGGCGGATTCCGCATCCTGTCACAGGCCTCAGGGCGACGGGTGGACACATCGCAGTGCAGCTAAAGGCCTCAGGGCGGCTAGCAATCCAAGTCCTACAGGGCCACAGGCCGGGCGCGGCCTTCGCATCAGGAGTAGCGGGAGTTAGTTACTGTTGTCGCAATGGCCGCCACAGATGCCGAGAAGCGCGAGCTCATAACCAAAGCAGATAGCGATTTGCAGTTTGTGCTCGGAGAAGCTGGCTTGTCTCTGGATGCCCAGTATCGCATTGTGCAACGACACACAACACTTAGGCGATTCCAGGCAATCGCCGATTCCCGGCCGGAAGCTCGGGCTGCTGGGAAGGCGGACTTTGGTCTTGATGATGGGGCTGCTGATGGGCGACAACAAATCGCGGGGGTCGTCGCTGCATGGGAACTTGCACGCGACGTAATCAGCAAAGAGACGGAAACACGAGCAGAGGCGAAAGTGTTAGGCCAGCCGCGAATCTTGCAAGTCACAGAGAGGCAAGCAATGCTCAAGGCGGTAGCGGCCGTTCACGGGCAGCTGGGAGAGTCGGAGACTCCATCGTCTGAGTACCTCGCTCTCAAGTGCGAGGAGTGCGAAGCCAATGAGCCTCAGGCTTCAACCTTGGATGCCATAACTTCGAAGAAGAACACGCTCACCACGAGCATCCAGTCCAGCCTTGACGCTTCGGGGCGAATTCATATTACTCAGCACAAATCCAAGAGCGAGCTCCCGACTACTACAGAAGCTTATCGCAAGGTCCTTCGCGTGGAAGCTTTCACGTGGCTATGCATGGCATCCCGCTTCAAATCCAAGCAATGGCTTCAGGATCTTAAGCTGTCTGACTTCGACCACTTCGTGAACTACATCCTTGGCGAAAAGGTCGCTCAGCTCTCAGTGCCTACGTCTCATCAGCCAGCCGATGTGCCTTCACTTTCGCCACCTTGGGAAGTAGTCTTGGCCTATGAGCACCGGTTGCGCAAGGAGGCTTTCCGTCTGGTCAATGATCAGGGTTATACTCTGGCAGGCGCTCTGGCTTCAGTCATTTCTTCAGCGGAGCTTAAGGAGACCTACTTCACGACGCCGCTCGCCTTGTCCATCATTGAGCGACCACGCAAGTGGCACAAAGGCAAGGGCAAGGGCAAGGATGGCAAGGACGGAGGCAAGACAGGCAAGGGCGGCAAGGGCAAAGACTCCAAGGGGGGCAAGAACGGCAAAAGCCCCTCGGACCCGGCGCTTAAGGGCCTTCAGTTGGTTTGGCGCACGCCGGAGGGCCGCGACATTTGCTTTGCATTCAACTCGCAGGGCTGCACCAATCCTTCATGCGAACGCTTGCATGTGTGCCGGGTCAAGGGCTGTTATCAGCCCCACTCAGCGACCGAGCATAAGCTTAAGACCAGCAAGCCCAAGGAGTGACTATCGCATGATTCGGTTTCTACCATTGAGACATCAGACCACATCGCCTACCAGCCTCAGCTGTACAGTCCGAGCGGGCTTCGTGTGCTCTACATTTTCGCGGGGCCCCATCGCAAAGGTGATGTGGGCTCTTACCTTCAGTCATTGGGCAATGTCACTAATCTTCTTCAGTTCGATCTTCAGCGCTCCACGGAGCATGACTTGACTAAGGAAGGCTTGTGGCAGCACATCTTTCAATTGCTTGGCGAAGGGGATTGGATCCTCATTGCCTCTCCTCCTTGTGAGACATTTTCCAGAGTCCGGCATCGCCACCCCGGGCCAAAGCCACTACGTTCAGCATTTTATCCTAGAGGTTTTCCATGGTTAAGCAATTTGCACGCGCAGCAGGTGGAGCAGGCTAATTATTTTCTTGATCAGACCGTGACGGCATGTCAACTTGCATGGCAGTATGTTCTGGAGCACCCGGAGGATCTCGGCGCAACGCCGGATCACGAGTTACCGGCTTCCATCTGGCAGCTACCAGCTCTGCGTGAGCTCCAGGTTTCCACTCAGGCCATCACTTTTGCTTTCTTTCAATGCAGCTTTGAGGCTCCCACTTCCAAACCCACACGCCTTCTCACTAATCTACGGGCCTTTGTCGAGCAGCCTCCGCCTTTTGCTTCATGGCCACGCTTCGACTCCAGTGATCGCTACGTGGGGCCGTTGCCGCCACGCTGCCCGCACGGGAAACATGACAAAGTACTTGCAGGCCGAGAAGGCTCCCGCTGGGCGACCGAGTCATCAGCAGCCTATCCTCCTCTGTTGTGTGAGTGGCTTGCGCATGCTGTGCTTGCTTCCGCTTCGCAGGGGGGACTTGGGTCAGCGCCGCACAGCTCCGTTCCAGGTGAGGCAGGTCCAATGCAGGAATCCCACGAGGCAACGCAGGAGGTGCATCAGGATTTATGTGAAGTGCCGCAGGGGCTGCACCAGGTGGTTTCCGATAGGGTAGAGGCGGTTACTGATAGGGTAGAGGCGGTTGGCTTGATCGAGTCGGAAGCACCTCCTTCCACTTTGTTGCCGTCGCCAGACTCTTCGGGGCCAGACTCTTCGGGGCAACCGCAGCCGAAGGCAGCACCTAGGGGGGTTAAGAAACAAGTTGAAGCCGAGGAGTTCGCACGCATCGTTTCTTCATCGAGAGCCCCGACTCGGGCCGAGGTCCATGCTCTCTTCAAACTGCTGCCGCATGAGACTCCGCCTAGGTCGGCGGTGTCCTCTAATTGGGTTCCTAGCAGCTTTTCGACAGGCTTGTACCGGAAGGGTGGAGGCCTGATCGGGCTCAGGTCCGCGTGCAAAGGCTTCCCGGCTTCCACAGAAGCTTTGGCATCCTTCGTGCGTAGCAACATGCCCGGGCACCCCTTTACCACGATTAGCCTTTACCTTAACACTGGCACCAAGCCCCACAAAGACTCCAGGAACGCACCTTTGCCCAATGGGATAATAGGGGTTACTGACTTCGTAGGAGGAGAGATCTGGGTCGAGGCCCAGGATGGGGAGTCTGTTCAGATTGTTGACGGTAAGCGCTTAAGTGGTCACCTTCTTCCGATCAGTGAGACACCCACCTACATACATGCCTACCGCGATCTTCACCTCACAATGCCCTGGAAAGGTAAGAGATTAGTCATCATAGCTTTCAGTGTATCGGAGCATACTCAGGCATGCGATGAGGATCTCGCGTTTCTTCGCGGGCATGGTTTCGTCCTTCCGGGCGAAGAGCACAGTGTTGATCTTGAGGCGGTCCAGTCAGATGATTCGGAGGTGCTGGAGGGGGGTGAGGTCGAAAGGCCGGAGCCCTTCAAGCATCAGGAGTGCCACAACATCGGGCTGCCTTTGAACCTCGAGTGGGATGGCAAAACTCAGCCGATCACGGATGGCTTTGGACTCTGCTCACCCACTAGATGGCCTCCGGAAGCCAGGGGGGGCCTGCTGCCCAAGCAGGCTTTGGAGTTCGCCACTGCCATGCATCAAGTGCTTCGAGACTTTGTAGCGGACGTTGTGCCTGATATCAAGCGCACGGCGATGGAGCTTGCGCTAGGCCGCCTTAAGGAATCGCCTTTCACTCCCGAGATGTTAGGGGTCCTTAGGAAGGATTGGTTTAGTTGCATAGAGGTTGCTTCGGGAGGCAAGTGTACGGATCTTGATGTGGTGCCGAGTGGCCAGCCATTCTTCTTGCATGCTGTGTCTGCGACGGCTCGGCTGTTGCAGGACCCAGATTGGAAAGCCGTTTCTTGCCAGGAGGACTCCTATGTCAGCGGGGTCGCGATCGGTTATGACTGCCCCGCGCCTCACTTGCCACAGGTGTACGAGTACAAACACAAGTCCCGCAAGCTCGATGAATCGGATGCCGAGTGGCATCGCGAGAACTATTCGTCGGCAAACGAAACATCGGATCAGCTTGAGAAGAAGTTTGCAGAGGAAGAGGCTCTTGGGCGCATGGCGCCTTCCACGTTGCCGGTTCTTGAGCAAAAGTACGGGCGGGATAGGGTTAGGATAGCTTCTTTAGGTTCCTTGATTAAACCAGACGGTTCCGCTCGGCCATTACACGATGGCACCCACGGTGTGCATGTCAACAATGGTATTAGGCTACTTAATCAGCAATCCAATCCCGGACCCCAGGAGGTAGTTCACCTTGTGCGCAGCGCAAAGCAAAGTCAGGAGGCCACCTTTTGCCTCACCGGCGATGTGACGGCGGCTCACAGGTTGTTCCTTGTCAGAGAGGCCGACTGGCCTTTGTTGTGCTGTAAGGTGCGCAACGACACGCCGGTCGTTTGGTACAACAAAGTAGGAACGTTCGGTATATCATCATCCGCCTTCCTTTGGTCCAGATTGTTTGGAATCATCGGCCGCTGCACCGCGCGCTTTCTTTTGACATTGTGGTTCTATCACCTCGTCTTCGTAGATGATGTTCACGCCAACTTCGCAGGAAGGGAGAAATTTCATCATTTGCTCATGTGGCTAGCATGCTTCGAGATGTTTGGCACACCTTTCGCATACAAGAAGTTCCGCGGTGGGCTCACTTCGGCTTTTGTGGGTTACGAACTTTCTTATCCAGACCAGAGGGTCGGAATTTCCGAATCGCGGGGCCAGTGGCTCTTGAAATGGATCGCTGAGGCTCGGTCCTCGAAGTTTGTTGTTTCGGTTCGCAGGTTTGCTGAGTTCTTAGGGAGGCTGGGCTTCGTCGCTCGGCTTTTGGTTTGGCTTAAGGCACACCTTGCACCGCTTTACAGCTGGAGGGCAGCGGTGAACGACAGTTCAGTCGCTCGGATGCCCGACACCGTCATCCTTACCCTTGAATATCTTGACCTCACGTTCAGGGACATGACGTTCAAGGTCGCCGCAGCAAGATCAGTCAAAAGAGAAGGCGTGGCCTTCCGCACTGATGCAAAGTGCGCGGACGGGTACGTGGTCCTTGGGGGTTGGGATTGCGCAGGCACAACTCAGGAGTCCAGATGGTTCTCACTTCGACTTACTCCCTCAGAGGCCCCTTACCTCTTCGACTCAGAAGGTCACAGTCAGTGGGCTTCGGCATCGGCTGAATTGCTGGCCACGCTGGCTGCCCTGCACATCTTCGGTCACCTTGAAGCCGGGCCAACTAGGCGTTTGATGAAGGTTGAGGTTCTAGCTCAGACGGATAATAAGTCTAACGAGGGCTTGACTCGCAAGGGTTCTACAACGCGCTGGCCCTTGCTCATGGTTAACATGCAGCTCACCCATGTTCTCATGAAGGCCGGCTTGCGGTTGAACTTGGGATGGCGTCCACGGGACGAAAATCAGGAGGCCGATGATTTAACCAACGAAATCTTCGACCGTTTCTCTGAGGAGTTGCGGGTCCCAGTGCAGTACTCCGAATTGCCGCTTTCCTTTCTTCACACTCTTTACGAAGCCAGGCGTGCACAGCTGAGCAGCCGTGAAGTGGATTCCATCCGCGACACGGTCGGTGGCAGGCCACGCTTCAGAGGCAAGAGAAAGAGAGAGAAGTCTCCTTGGTGACGTGCCGGCCTGCGGAAGGGGGGGCACAGGCACACAGGTGCGCCTTCCCGACACGTCAAAGACCTGTTCAAGAATTAGATGCCTGCGTGAGCCTGCCGCCATCCGTTTGAAAACATCCTGCGTGCTCCTTTCGGCAGTTGCTATCTCTTTAGATATTCTTCATTAAGTGGCGAGGATACATTTGATTGGAGTCCCAAGAGGCGAAAGCAAGATATGAGAATTTATACCCCATATATTCTCCGGGGATACCGTCGGTGCATTTATACCTTCGCCGATATTTCCGTTTGCCCAATATATCTTCTGGGCAATAAAATTTCTGATGAGGGAACTGAGTTTCGTAAACTTCGCTCACAGCGCCCTTCCTAAACACAACGGTTACGGAGAACAGCAGAGTGGTCACCTGTGTCCAGTCTGCCGCCATGGTCACCAGTTTCCAGCGTGCCGGTGGATGCAAAGGCCAGGGAAACCCCAGCAGAGGGGAGAGCCGAGCAGCTGCATCTTGGGGAAGACGGCAAGATCTACAACTCCCGGGGCGAGGTGGTGGAGCTGGAGAGCATGGGGAGCATCGAGATAGAGTGAGCCACGGCGGTGCACAAGGATCCTCCAAGGACGCCCGCCAATCTTCCGAGGACGCCCACCATCCAGGAATATCCGATGGTCCTCCTTCCTTGGGACTCTCGCTTCTGATGCAAGAAAAGGTTGCGTTTGCATTGCAGTTGAGCTTGGTGAGCATGCATGTGCTGGTGGCTTGGATGAGCATGAGTTGCAGCATGGTGAGTTGCTTGAGCATGTTGGCCAGGACCGACCACAGCGTGACCGGAGCGAGGCCCATGATAGCCAGAGTGAAGCATGGTTGCTTAGAGGGGATCGGGAACTGTTGTTGCAGGAAAGCTGCGGTAAGCTAGAGCGAGAACATGTTCTTAGATCGCATGTGCCGTACAATGCGTCTTGCCCGCAGTGTGTGCAAGGCCGTGGGCTTGAACCCGCCAGAAGCCAGGATCGGCCCCGGGACTCAGGGATGAGAGAGGTGCAAATAGATAAGTTTTTCTATAAGGGCCTCGCATTCCTGGTGTTGGTTTTGGTTGGTGCTTTTGCCCTCGGTGTGGTTCCGTACCGTGAGGTGAGCGGATCCCGAGGCCCAGCAGCCAAGGAAGCCATGTTGAATGACATGTCGGCATGGAGTCGTAGCGTTGGCTTGGTTGGTGTTGCTCCCAGTGAGTTGACGGTGAGTGTGAAGTCGGACATTGAGGGTGTTGTGAAGAACCTTGCACAGAGTTTTGCTGATGGTTTGACCGCCGGTGCCATCGAGGTTGTGGATGCCCCTGTTGGTCGGCATGCTGTTGTTGCAGAGCGTGCGGTGAGGACCATCAAGGAAGGTGCAAACACACTTTGTGCTGGGTTGGAACAGGTCGGCTTGGAGCCCTGCGGGAAGGGTGTTACGTATCTTTTGATGCACGTTGCCCAGGTCTATAACCGGTACCAGGTGCATCCTGGATCGGCGCTGTCCCCAGAACAGCGTTGCTTGAAGACCACCCGAGGACCGCATGCCGCTTATGTTTGGGGTGCCGCTGTGCTTGCCACTCCTCCTCCCTCTTTGCGTGACAAGATCACCGGCCGTTACGGCCACGCCGCCTACCTTGGACCAGAAGTCGGAAGTGGAAGCCACATTGTGCAGTTTAGGCTGCGGGATGGCACCTTGAAGATTGCGAGAAGTGCAAGAATCCGGATGTTGGTTCCTCTTACCTTTGAGGTGTCGAGCTTGAAAGGTGTTTGTCGCATGTTGCCAGGAAGGAGAGATGATGCCCAGAAGAAGCTCCCCGAGAGCACTGGCGAAAATGTGCACGACCTCCCTTTACCGAACACCGCGACCCGAGGACCACCACCAAATTGGATTGAAGAAAACGGAAGAACCCCAAGGTGTCGAGCTTGCCGGCTGCGCGGTTTTCCAGCGGATAAGGCATGGCACACCCAGAGATGCCGTGATCGATACGCTGAGTTTGTGCGGAACTCCTTCGATCCCAGCCGGGCGATCCTCGGTCAAGCCCCAATTGAAGAAGAGCCGACTGGGCTTGATGATTTGGGTGCTGGATTTGATGTTGATCTTGGGCTTGATGTGCCGGATGATCTTGATCCTTTCTCGAATTTTCCATTGGACGAGGATTTGGCTGAGTATGAGCCCAGCCTGCCTGGAGTTGAGAATGACATAGAAGTTGGAGAAGAACTCGAGCAGATCGAGGCCCCGAGCCCGGGCGAGCTTGATTTCATGCAAGTGGAGCCGGAACCTCTTGAAGCACTCCCAGAAGAAGAGCGGGAGGCTATGGTGTCTAGCGTGATGTATCGCGAGTCCATCTCCTTTGCTGGTGCGTCGGTTTGCTTTGCAGGGGCCGCCACCACCAAGGTTGTTACTCCTCAGGTTGTTGAGCTTGGGGGGGAGAAGCTGCTTGTTGAAGTGTCAGCTTCTGCAAAGGATGATGTGACTGGGCAGATATTGGCTTGACCTATGAGGGCATGTTGCGTGAACTTCGTGCTCTTGAGTCGCTTGCTGTCGGTGATGTTGTGTGGCATGTTGAACCGAAGCAGAAGGTGATCTCTACAAGGTGGGTCTCAAATGCCAAGGTCGAGCGTGTTGAGGGAAAGGAGAATCCGCTTGTCAGGTGTCGGGTTGTTGCTCGTGACTTTGCGCAGGGAGCGACCGCTGCGCAGCTGGGTATCTCTGCTGCCACAAGTTCCGCAGAAGCGCTGCGAACCTTTCTTTTCTACGCCGGTTCCAAGAGGAGGAACATCGTCGGGTTGGATTCGATGTGAGCACCGCGTTTCTCTTTGCGGAGCTCGACGAAGAAGATGGCCACATTGTGGTCAGGCTGCCGGACGGAGTTAAGAGCAAGGACGGCCGCCGCGGCTACTTACGCCTAAAGAAGGCCCTCTATGGTCTAAGGGTTGCAGCTCAGACCTGGTCGCGTCACCTGGCAAAGCTGCTGAAGAAGCTCTGTGACCTGGAGCCCTGCGAAACTGAGGCTTGTTTGTTTTCAGGATCCGTGCTTGGAGGCCAGCGGGTGGTTGTTCTTTGCTACGTTGATGATCTTCTCATCACTGGAGACAGCGACGAGGCTATCTACCATGTGGTGGAGCAGCTGAAGACCGCTGTGAAGGTGAAGGTCACAGCCGATCTGGACCGTGACGGTCAGATCACCTTCCTTGGAAGACAGATTGCCCGAGAGCATTCTAGTGACTCCCTGTGCGTCACAATGTCCGATTCCTACTACGAAGAGATCTACAAGGGTTTCTTCGGGAACTCCAAGGTCACTGCGTGCGGCACGCCGCCAAACCTAAAGGAGTTGTACGACAAAGAAGATCCTTGCTTGGAGAAACCCCTGTCTTCTGAAGCTGCTGCGAGGTTTCGCAGTTCCCTGGGAAGGCTGTCATGGCTTGCGATGACAAGAGTGGATGTGGTTTACTATGTGAGCATGCTGGCCCGAGGCCAGGCGAATCCACTTGAGAAGCACGAGAGAGCTATGAGGGCTATGTTGCGTTACTTGAAGTATATTCAGGGTTTTAAGCAGGTGGTGAGTCCAGTTTCTGAGGAGAGCCTGCGCCTTGATTGCTATGTAGACGCTTCTTGGGGTAGCGAGAAGAATGTTGACAGGAAGAGCATCAGCGGAGGGTGCGTGATGTTGGGAGGCTTCTGTTTGAAAGCCTGGAGCCGTCTGCAACAGGCTGTTGCCTTGAGTTCTGCTGAGAGCGAGCTCTATGGGCTTGTGGAGGGTGCGAAAGAGGCTCTCTCTATCCGCCGCGCCATCTCGCATGTCTTTGGGTGGGAAGATCTGCCAAAGCCCCATCTTTTCTGTGACAGCGAGGCTGCAGTTGCTATCAGCAAGGCTGATGGGCTGAGGAAGGTGAGGCACATTGACCTTAGGGCGTGCTTTATCCAAAACCAGCTCAAGCAAAAGCAGATTTTTCTCTATGGGGCGCTCAAATTCGGGGCCGTCGTGGCCGAAATCTTTTCTGGGGCTCGACATCAACGGTAAAAGGCTCTCTAGACTGGCTTTTAGGCCCTCGAACCTTCAACAAGTTGGCCGTAGTTTTCGCTGCATGGTTTTCCGATTGGCTCTTTGCTGCGCTCTTTTCTTGGCAATTTCCTGCGAGATTTGCTTTTGCTTTTCTGGAGAATGCCGCCTGGAAGGCGTATTCGGGTCCGAGCAAAACGGAGGCGTCGGAGAGAGAGGAGACGAACGAGCAGCTCGAGCAGCTCACACACCATTCGAAGCTCGTCGATCGATTTTCCTCGGCGATATTTTCTTAGCCCTACAGGGTCCATTGGATCATGTGACAGCTCGGCCGACCGGGAAGCGCCTGCAACGGGTATTGATACTTCCACGCACATTCGAGCATATGCATTGGACTTGGTTGCAGACACACTGCAGCTTGCAACAGCGAGCCAGTCTCGATATGGAACAGACCTGGCTAAAGAGCTGCTACGAGGCAGCTGCCCGAAGCAAGTTCTGCTACGAGCATGCGACCTGCTGTTTTCTAGGGAACGCTCCCTTCTGCTTGCAATGGTTCAAACAAGCTACCCGGCCCTGTTGCGAGAGGCCCGGGCAACATCTGCAGTTTTCACAGCATCATGTTGGGACACACATTCGACTGCCTTGCTGCAGTGTTGAGTTGACCTCACACATGTCTGGCTTACTTTAGCTACTGCTTGCTGCGACCTCAGTCATGGCTGTGGTGCCTCCACGCCGAGACTCAGTCCCCTTTGCAGGTCCTTGGGACCAAGAGGAGTCTTCGCTTGGAATGATGGGTCAGTCCCCTGTTCCAGACACAGTTGTGGTGTCACCACGCTGTTAAGCATCCACACTGCCAGATCCAATGTGCTCGGCAAGCTGGTGACATGGTCAGGAGCTTGGGTTCAGCCAATCAGGGATATGCATTTTCACGACATGTGGCTAGAGGTTACTTCATGCTCCCCTTTGCGAACTGCTGCAGCGGAGTGCCCAACGTCCTCTTCTAACTCCCGGCCCAAGTACGTAGCAGAATGCATAGCCCGCAGGTACCAGTATGCTGCTTATATAGGCCTGGGTTGTTCCTTCACCATGCCAGTGAGTCCAGTGATCCTTTCTGGTGGCTGTGGTGCACCCACGCTGCCAGGGCAAAAAGTACAAGCTGCTCATTGCCTATGCCAGGCACTGTGTGCCGGTTCGGTGAGTGCTGGGTGTACCCGCCTCGCGCTTCCTCAGGTCTCTCGACGGAACGAGCCTGGATGTACAGAAGGCTTCGTGCACTCTGACACTCGCATGTGTTGTCGTGTAGGGTTCCGAACTGGTGATGCTGCACCTGCACCTGTTCATATACGCTTCTTGACCTGCAGGAATCATCAACGAGGCTGCCGTGCAGGCCACTGCACCAGACCGTTGCTCAGACGTCTCATGCACTCAGCCACTGCTACTGGTCTTGCCATGCCTCTCTCCGGTAAGTTTTCGCTCGAGGGACGCATAGCCGCCGTAGCCAGCCACGGTCCCGTGTCTCTTTCAGAGCACAACACATTTCTCCACATGGGCGCTCACAGCAGTGACTCGCGGCAGAAGAGATCGGCTTGCAGACCGGGCCGCCGGGAACGACTCATCATCAAGCAGACGGCCAAAGCCAAAGCTGCCCCGGGGCCCCCGTTGCGACAACCACCGAAGCCTCCCTTGCCTAGACATCGAGTGCTGCAGTATCCCGAGAGTACAGATTCACTGCTTCAACACCGGACACATGCGATGCCCACATTGAAGCGAGATAGCTCGACTGCTGTTTCTGTCGACGAGACTATTGCAGGGATCGGAGAGCATAGCATTGACAAGAAGGCCAAGGGCTGCAAGCACCAAGCTACTTCCAGTGACAGTGCCTATGTTACCTTTGAACCTCTGCCCTGTGAAGTTTATCGCCCACAGGTGGTCTCAGATCAGCAGAGGGGCAGACCGAACCAGTGCGGGAAGACGGCTGCAGCATACATGGATGCTCTTGCATTGTGTCGGTCAGCTTGCACAAATGCTTACATCGCATGTCTGAGGTGCTTGCGAATCCGGCCACACAGCACACAACAACATGTTGCGGCAGGAAAACACGTGACAGCCGCTCGAGCAATAGGGTATGTACCACCTGCAGGTCGGACTCTTCCGTGGGGAGGGTGTCTACAGGACTATGGGACACATGAAGACTCTACACAGTCCTCTGGGGCTCATCAGGGACCTGTTTTGGTAGCAGGGAGTGGGCGGGGCGGCTGGGAGATGTGTGCTCCAGTCGATACCTCAGCAAAGCTTTCACTTTACCAACCAGGCGATCCTGCCGGCCCCTTGTCAGGCTTTCGCATGCTGAGTGCCGTGTGCGAATCTCGATTTTCTGCAACCACCGCACTACTCAGCACGGCTCCATGCATTGACCTCTCTAGGTTGTGGATCACTTTCTGGGGCACCTCGACATCATGGTCAGGAGCTCTGCCAAGGCCACCACTAGTAAACCAAGAGCCAAGCAGCGATCCAAAGCAAAGCCCAAACCCAAGCAGACAGCCACTCGTGACACACCTGGGAGACGAAACCGCGCCAAAAGGGCCGACCGATATAGCACCAGCGAAAGCAGCAGCGAAAGCAGCAGCAGCACTGAAGGACCTGGCACCAGCACTGAGGCGGCACCTATGCCACCAGACCCGAGGTCTCGTTCGATGGACCCTGGAGTGGAAATGGACTCCCTTTCTGACTGCGAGTGTGCTTCTCTACCTGGTAGCTCTGAGCTTGCATCAGAACCCATGTCGGCAGTGCAATCGCCGAAGAACTGCAGTGCAGAAGAGCCGCCAAAGAGCCACGGCACGACGCCGGGGCCTCGCCCTATTGTCTCTGCTCCTATGCCAACACATTGCTGCTTCAGGACACGAGACACGGGCCACGGGACCCGAGGCAGGCAGGCAAGAGCGTGCGCCAAGATGCTGGTACGTGCATCATTACGATGCAAATGCCACTTTGCACTGCTACATGAGTGCGTCAACCACCGGCCGACGCCGAAAAGTCCGAGCCCCAATCCGAACGGCACATCCACCCGGGTACGGCCGTACCTGGTGCTACCAGGAGACCTCATCATGGAGGCATGCCTGGATCCGTTTCCGGAAGCTGGCTGACTGGCCCTGCCCTTGGTTGCTACAGCCTGCAAGCTCAATGGAAGTACCGGCTAGCATGAGTGCAGGCAGAGAGTCACATTGTGAGCCTACAAACCGTGTCACATTCAGAAACCACGACAAGGAAGCATTGTCTCTCCCCGAAGAGCATGAGCCCTATTATCAGAATCGCACTAGACCCGGTCCCAAGTCCGGGAGGCACTACATTCAGTCGATCTCATTGCGCCCATTTCTTTACCTTGTGCTCTTTATACATTGGGCCAGCATGATCGTAGTGTCTGGAGTGAGGGTTGGCACCTCTGGTCCCCGCCACGTGCCGGGAGCATCCACTATCGGCCATCGTTCATCGCACATTCTTACGGATGCAAAAGACGGGGTTAGGGTTGAGCACACCCGCAACAACTGGCAACCAGCGAGGAAGCGAGCTTATAGGCGCGCACTGGCGCGAGCACGCGCACATCCAGCAGGAGGGGTCATGTATAGAGGTAGGTGGCTTAGCGGGCAACATTCGGCCGCTCCCAAGGACCGAGCCGACGAGACATCCCCCGTTCGGGGCCCCACCGGACCCGGAATCGACATCTTAAGCTGGAACTGCGGTGGACTCACATCCACACGCTTTGCTGAGCTCAAACAGTGGTTGCACACCACCCCTGACGGCCAACGGCCGCAGATTGTGATCATTCAGGAGACGCTCTGGAAAACCTCCAGTGAGTGGACAGATAGCAAATACTCGTATGTGCATTCGGGTACCAACCGGAACAAAGACGGCGGTTTGTTGCTCATGGTTGCTCGTGAATTATGCTCACCGGACAAACTGCGATATGATGAGCTGAAGCCTGGCAGACTTTTGCACATCAAGCTCGCTATGGATCCGTCGTTTGAACTCATTGCAATTTACCAGCACTCATGGCGAAATGACTTGAGCACCACCGCTAAAGATAAACTGTTAACACAAAGAGCAGCTATATGGCGACGTTTGCAGCAGTTCGTGCAGAGCACCCCGGCAAGGGCCCAAGTTGTCATCGCCGGTGATTTCAATTGCCCCATTCGAACCTGCCTCCCATATGTCGGGAGTGGTGTTAGGCGTAATGTCAAACCTCGCTCTCAACCTCTCCCCGACCCCGCACCGGACCTTGATGACCTGATCAATGTACTTCGCAATGGGGATCTTCAGGTTCTCAATAGCTTCGGTAAGGAGGGCATGGCCGCCAGCACATACATCAACGCCTCGCACACGCCCATGCAAGGCTCACAAATTGATTTTGTGGTGATGCGGAGGGAGCAGGCTGATGATCGTAGCATGCGGGTACAGATCATGCGGGATTTCCCTCTACTGCCGATTGAAGGTATGTGGCACTTTCCGCTGAGAGTCACTGTTCCTCGCCCCATCGCCCCCCGATCCAAGCCTCAGGACTCACGTCTTACCCCAGACAAGGCTTCAGCCTGCTTGGCTCGGGAACCTGAGAAGGCTCAGCATTTTCAGCAAATGGTGAACGAAATGCTTCAGCAGGCCCCGACGGTGGATTGCATCAATACAGTCTTGCTTCAAGCTTGGGACCAAACCTTTGGCACTGTGGGTGATCCCCGGGAGGGCTTTGTTAGTGATGCCAGACTGGCCACCATGTGGAAACATCGAGCACTGGCCATGCAGGCACACAGTCTGCTGTCCAGGTGGCACCATCTTGCTAGATATAGATCCATCAGGCGAGTCATTCAGCGAAGGGTACAGGCGGACAAACGTGCTAAAATCCAGCAGCAGCTGGTGGATGCGGAACAAGCTAGCTCAACGGGACAGCCTGGTGCCCTGTATCAGGTGTTGCGCCGTATCGCACCCAAAATCAGACGCCGCAAATTGCAGCTCCGTGATGCTCAAGGGCGACTCGTGGGGCCAAGAGAAGAGGCCACTCTAATTTTAGACCACTACTCCGAAGTGTTTGCTTCAGAGCTTGCAGTGGCAGACACCCAGTTGGAATGTCCTTTTTACTTTGACTCCGATGAGCTGTATCATGCCCTCTCCGAACTACCCCAACACAAAGCCCTGCCGCAACATTGTGCTCCCGCCCCCCTCTGGAAACTCTGCGCACAGACCATCAGCCAATTCACAGTGCAACAGTTTCAGGGTCAACTTAGCTCGGGGTCGTTTCGGGATCAATGGCCCCGGGACTGGGCATTGTCCTTTTTATGCCTTCTCCCGAAAACAGATCAGCGATTGGATGCCATAGCCAAGCTTAGACCCATTTCATTGTTGCACCCACTGGGCAAGTCCTTTGCAGGGCTCCTCATGTACCGAGTCAGGGAGAGCATCACTCGCAAGCTCGCGTCCATACCCCAGTTCGCATACTTGGTTGGGCGGTCCACGGCTGATGCAGTGGATAGAGCGGTCTGGCATGTGCACCGCACCCGGCAGAGATTGGGCACGCAATACACCATACACCATCGTCGTGCAGGCATCCGGCAGCAAACCATTCAGGGCAGCCTGACACTCAGCATTGACCTCCGACGGGCCTTTGACTCCATTGACCGCGACCTCATCCGTGACGCCCTTAAATGGGCTGAGGTCCCCACAGAGGTCCTGGATGTCGCATGAGGCCATGCGAGTTTGTTATACCTCTGCCTTAGGCGAAACGAGATCGGTTTCCACTGGTAGAGGGTTGAGGCAGGGATGTAGGTTAGCACCTATAGTGTGGGCGTGCATAACCGGATACCTGCTTAGCAAGCTCATACCGATCTTCGATCAAAGTGATTTGCAGCCTTTGCTGACGCTTTTTGCTGACGACACCCTGGGTCAGTGGGAGATCAATGATCAAACCCAGCTCGACAAAACGCTTAAACAGATTGCGTTCTTGCTCGACTTCTTGAAAATGCATAATCTTAGTGCAAACACCAGCAAAACGGTGATCTTGGCCAGGTTTGCGGGCTCCCACCACACCAAAATTTGGAGCAAACACTTGGTGACTGACCCTGAGCTGGGCACATGTGTGCAGATCAACTGTAGAGATGAACGTGTTCTTCTGCCTGTTAAGTCACACCACAAATATCTTGGGATCATGTTGTCGTATCGACACCTCGAGCGGGAATCGGTCAAGTACCGCATCAAATGTGCACAAGCGAGCTTTTCCCGCATTCAGGCAGCGGTCAAACGGACAGGGAGACTCTCTCTGCGTAACAGACTCAGGTTGTGGAAATCCGTAGTCTGGACGACACTGTCCTACGGGTTGGACTGTACAGGTGTTGACGTGGTTGGGAGGAGACTCCTGTGTGCCGCGACCCTCAGACAGCTCAGAGCCATAGCAAATTCGCCGGTGCATCTCACCCGAGAATCTAATGACATGCTGCTCCTTAGGCTTGCTGTGCCTCACCCTCTGGAGGCCATGACCGCCAAAACCCAGGAGAGACACACCCGCACGTTGGGGTCGCAGGTGTTCTCCATTCAACCGCAAGGTATGGGAGATGTTTGGGAGGCCGTGGCCAACACCCTCAAGGAGGGCCCTTCCAAGGTGCATGAAACCACGCCCCAGGCCACACAGCAGCTCCATCACCTCGGACAGGCCGGGACAGCTACGACGGAACAGACTCACTCCGAGCCACCGGGTTTTTGGGGCCTGCGGATGCTCTGCCCTCAGCGCCACCCATGCCGGCACAAGAACCCACGGGAGCACCTGCTCAGCATCAGCATAGCCGAGAAACGGAGTGCATACCGGTTGTGCCGGAGGCGCCCACCGGGACGTCGTCTGCTGGAACACATGCCACACCAGGTGATGTGCCTAGTCAGTCCTCAGACTCGCTGCAGTGCCAAATTTGCGATTTTCGTGCTGATAACACCCCGGCACTTCGTTATCATATGACCACATCGCATGGGCACTCTGAAAGACGTCTTGCAATGGAGGAGAAGGCAGCCTTTCGATTTGAAGACCACGCTCTGGCAGGCATGCCCACCTGCCGGCACTGTGAAAGAGCATTTACTGGTGTCCCTCAGTTCAGAAATCATATCATGGCCCAAGTCTGCCCCGTACTGCATGGAGCCCTGCCTTCAGGCCGAGACTACGGTGAGCAGCCTCCGCTACCACAGGGAGCTTCCTTGGAAAACCAGCCATTGCGTGATCGTGCTAGTACATATCAGGCATTGCAAGAGGGCGGATGGAAGCATTTGGCAACGCTGCAGGCATTTCGCCAGGTCGCATTAGAGCACTGCCCGCTCTGTCACCTCTGGGTAGCCAACAGGAGCGGACAGGTGAAAAAGCATATGCGTCACAAACACAAGGATCAGGAAACACTCATTCAGCAAGTGATCGAAGTTTGCCGCCGCTCTTCCTTTGTGCTGCGGTCGCCGTGCCAGCTGTGTCACGCTGAGTGGAAAGGCCCGGCGATTCGACACCGGGAGTCCTGCACAGTGTTCTTTGCCGCCAGGCTGCTTGCTGCCATCCATGGATTTCAATTCAATGATGAGGGAGGAGCCGACCCCTCTGATGCAGTTCGAGTCAATCTTCCATCGGCCAATCCCATCGCACCTGCCAACGAAGCGCGAGGGGCATCAGCTGGAGCCAGTCCAGCAGTGGCCGTCGCAAAAGCAGCGACGAAAGGCACAGGGAGCAATGGGAACGGGCAAAGGCAAGGGAAAGGGAAAGGGCAAAAGCAAGGGCAAAGATTACGGAAAGAGTCTGCCAATGCCACCACCGTCGTATCTGGACCAGAACGATCAACAGGAGGATCCCTGGCCCATGGGACCGTGGACGTCGACCGCCGGCCGGACCGATTACTATTCTCAGTATGCAAGCCCTCAGCCTCAGTACCCCCCGGCAACAACCTGGACTCAGCTTCACGAACTTCAGCAGTACTTCGAGCAGATGAGAAAGCTACTGATTCGCCACGAATGGGAGCTCGCGGGCAGGCGAGTGGACTGTGGATTCATTCTTCATTTCCGAGCAGGCCAGGACGGGATCCTTCGCGAGATCTTCCAGGCCAGCAAGATATGGAACGAAGCTCGAACCCAAGGCAAGATCCAATCCTTGACACTTCGGCAGGCTCTCCTGATGAAGGTCTTCACAGAGCTTCAGAATCGAATGAACCATCTGAACGAGGATCACATCGCCCGCTGCCGGAAGATGGGCTACTTGAGTATGGAGGGCCTCAACTGGCAGTACATGCGATGGTCTCAGGAGAAGGAGCAGCTCATTCCGGAGAATCCAGTTCGCCAGGTGCCACACGATACATTGATTCAGCATCTGACGTCCATCCTTCAGGCACTGAACATCGACCACATGATCCACAAGTTTACGGCAACTCGCAAGCTGACAGAAAGCATCGAGAACACCCTGCCATTCCTGCTGCAGCTGTCAATGCAGGGGACGACGGCACAACAATTGTTTCAGGCTTTCAAAGATCTATGCGGAGCGGGATGCCTTCAGCTTGTCGGACTCACGATGCGCCGCGAAAGATTGGAGCTGCAGCCACTGGCGAAGCAGTTGTTCTGGTGAATGAGTCAGGGCGAGACCGGGGTCTGGCCATTCGCCCAGGTCCCAATGGTCCACAGTATCCGATTTGCACTCTGCCAGCTGATACGTGGTTTGCCAAGGTCAGACAGCTGAAGCTACAGAACCCAGGACAGAATGCTTGCTACGCCAATGCCTTAGTCCTCGCCCTTTTGTGGCTTGAGGGGTATGCTGGATGCTCTTTCTTTTCAGGTGCGACTGCTACTGCTTTCAGATCTCTGGTGCAGGCGGGCAACAAGATCACTCTTTGGTCACTTCTGCCGTGGCAGAGACTTCTCAGGGGATGGATTGAGCCCCGCCGGCAGCATGACATAGTGGAGCTGCTCACGTTTTTGCGTCCGCACCTCAATCCAGGCCTCATCGAAGGCCAATGGTGCACAGCGGGCACCATTGCTCAACAACTGCAGGCAGTGGATACGGGGACCACTTTTCCACTGCTCTACACGAGGCCGGAGGAACACAGTCTTGAACCAATTGCATTACAAGAGCTTGTGACCTCCTGGCACGCCCAGGCGGAACCCAATGCACTACATCAGATTCCTGAATTTTGCGCGGTACAGATTTTGAGGTTCGGCACTTCGCCATGCGGTGATCCTTGCAAGCTCTCATTCCCGATCACTTTTGATGAGCCCGTGCATATTCCGGCTTTTCGTGCGAACTTACAAGATGTGTACTTTGCAACTTACGCCATACGAGCCATTCTGATCCACATTGGCGATGTGCCAACGAGCGGACACTATCGGACAATCCTGATGTCCAATACTGGTGCCTTGCGTGATGCACACTTCACTGATGACTCCGTCATCGCTCGGAAAGTGAAGCCTTCTGATCATCAGATGATCAAATGCAATGCCTATGTATTCATGCTGCAGCGCACCAGTTAGTCCTTGCGTAGGTCTGAATCACAGTGATTCGGACAAAGTGGTCACGGTGCAACACACGTGGTGACTGCTCTTTTGTGTAGTGCGAGTCCTCACTCTCTGCTCTTCTTCTCTTCTTCTCTTCTTTCTCGGCCTCTTTCCTCCTTCCCTCCTTTCTCTTCTCTTTCTCTCTCTCTCTCTCTCTCTCTCTCTCTCTCTCTCTCTCTCTCTCTCCCTCTTCTTCGCCTGCACTCCTCGACTCGCGGAGCCACAGGCTTGCTTAGCTGTACGCAGCGGAGCCTGAACTGGGGGGCCAATAGTGCCTGCAGCCACTGCAGCTGCCGCTGTGCGCGGTGATACACCTTGCATCGCTGCCCTACGCCAGACTGCATTCGTGCGGTTGCGACTCAAAGCAAAAAAAGCTTTATCCAAGACCAGCTCAAGCAAAAGCAGATTTTTATCTTTGGCGTGCGTGGTGAAGCCAACGTTGCAGATTTGTTCACCAAACCTTTGAGTTGGACTGTTACCTTGAAGCACATGTGGGGACTTGGCTTGCGTGACGTTGCCGTTGTTGCTTGTGTGCTTGATGGCTTTGTCGCGTTGTGCGGTGCAATGCTTGTTGGTAAGAACCATGTTAGCTTGCGTGACCGTTTTGCCGCCATGCCGCATGCCTCCTGGTTGGTGATTGAATTCTGTGCCCCCGTTGAATCGTCGATGAGAGCGGCTAGTCAGGATCTGAACTGGGTGAACGTGCTTACTGTGAGTGAGCGTGATGATGGTGCCAGTACCCAGACCTTGCTCGAGCTCAAAGCCATCTTTGCTGTGCAGATCAAGAAGAAAGGCTTTGTCTTCTTGTGGGCCAGTACCCCGTGTACCGGAGGCTGCCCATATCAGAGGCTGCGTGCCCGTGATCCAGCCTATCGCCGCGGGCGGTTGGCTCAGCACTGGAGGCTTCACCGAAAGCTCTGGAAAAGCTTGGTCGAGCTTACTAGCTTTGTGCATGCCTGGGCCATTGAGTGGCCACGTGCTTGTGCTTACTGGTCTTGGCGCCAGACTGAGCATTTTCTTTCTTCACGCCCCTACGTCTTGCACGACGTTCCAGTTGATGGTTGTGCGCTTGACATGCGAGGCCGCGATCATCTTCTTATCGCCAAGCGGTGGCGTGTTGTTACAACACACCCAGCAGTTGCTGAGAGCATCCGTGTCTATCGTTGCTCTGGGAAGCATGAGCATTCGAAGGATTTCGACCTCAAGAGTACACAGCACTACCCGGTAGAGCTTGTAAAATCCTTCTTTGAAGCGTTGCGCCCTTGACTTTTTACGAGAGTCTTGTCGTTGTCGAGAACATGTTGTTGCATGTTTGTTGCGCAGCCTGTTTGCTCAAACTTTCCGGTGTTTTCTTTCTTTGCCAGGACGTTTAAGATGTCTCTGGTTCCTTTCGCTGCCGAGCGTGCCATGGTGTTTGGCCTGGTTGTGGAAGTGCAAGAGAAGCTGCTCGAAGTACCGAGTGTCGGGCTTCTCGTTGTTGTGCTTGTCCCACTGCTTGTGGGTGTTGCGCTTGGAGTGTGCTTGCAAAAGCTGCGTACCGAGAGCTCCCGCGTCAAGACTGTGCAGGACCTTCTTTCGTTTCTGCCAAGGTCGGGCCAGAAGATGGCTGTCTTTACTTCTGCTTACGGAGACTGTTTCCACGTGCGTAGAGACTGCCACGGCCTCAGGAACGCGCTTCCGAATCGCATCGCTGCTAAAGTGGCTTGCGAGTACTGTTTAAGGGATCTCCACCTGGTACCTCCGACAGCTACTGCGTCGTGGGGGGGTGTAGAAAACCAGTGCTCTGCCCAGTAGTGTTTTAGGTGCGACACAGAGTTTTCCTCGGTACCTGTATAGTTGTATAGTTTTGCTAGTTTCAGGTGGTCAGTGCCTGTAGAACGTAGTTTGAGCTTGCGTGACGGTTTGCGGTAGCCTCAACCTGTTTTCCCTTGTTTTGTAGTGCTTGGGAGCTTTTAAGAGGTGCCACGACTACTGTCGTTTATACCATTGCCCACAGGTCGCTGCGCGCAGCAACTTGTCCCGAATTGTCATAAACGACCCAAGCCGCTAGGTCTAGGTCAGTAACTCTGCAGTGCCTACCGTCCACAGTGGCGTTTGCTTTTACTTGGTTTCATGAGTGGGTGGAGTTTCTGCCCAAAGCTGTTCTCCGTCCGAGGGAAAACACATGTGTGCGTGCAAACAAAAGAGAGGGAAGACCATCGCAGCGAACTCGCATGGCGACTTGATTGCATGGGGGGAACAGGTTGGGGGTTGGTCGTGGTGTGGCAAACCTCGCTCTCTCACGCCGTGTGTGTTGGCGGTGGGTTTGAATCTGCTGCGAGAATGTGTCTTTGGTTTGCTCCCGGATGGATATCGTGCACGGAGTTTGTAATCGTTGTTTTTGGCTGTATTTGTTTCCCATTTTCTTTGTACGCGTGGAGCCGCCGTGGGTCTGGGTTGATCAGCAGGGTGGCACCGGTTGTACACTTTGGTAACCTCGTGCATGCATGTGTTTCTGTAGTAGCGGTAACACATACCGGCCGCCGGCCATGCCCCGAATCGTTTTTTGACAAAAAGCTGGGCCCAAGAGATGCAGCAGTCGGTTTGATACTGTTTTTGTGCAAATAGTTAGGTTTTGGTGTGAATTTGTTCTTTTTCGGTCAAAACTTGTATTTTCTGTTCGTTTTTGTGCGAAGACGGCTGGGAGGTGGCTCGGAGGTGGTTCGGAGGTGGCTCGGGGTGGTTCGGAGGTGGTTCGGAGGTGGTTCGGAGGTGGTTCGGGGGTGGCGGGGGTGGCTCGGAGGTGGTTCGGAGGTGGTTCGGAGGTGGTTCGGGGGTGGTTCGGGGGTGGCTCGGGGTGTTTTCTTTCGATTTTGGTGAGTATTTCCGCAAATCTGTTCAAATGTATGCAAAATTACACAAACAGCTGCAAATTTTGGTAGCAAAGCGCGAACGTCTGCGTGCGTTGGTGTGCGTGTGGTTTTCTGGCTCCGAGGGTTGCGATCTCGTCGTGGTTTTAAGTCTGGGGGTTTAGGATGTAGGGTTTAGGGTGCAGGGCGGATCCACTCGCTTAGTGCTACACAAGCGCGCTTGTTTTTCGGTTGTGAAAACAGTGTTTCTTTCCTCCGGCCCTTTGTGGCATCAGGGGCTCTGCGAAGCTTGACTGTACTGCCACCGTGACGCTTTCCAACGGTCCTACGTTCTGAACCGCATTCGAAGCAAAAGTCTACCAGATGCAGGCTTTTATTTCAATATTGATTGCGTTTGTCATTTCTGACACAAAACGTTTTGAACTATTTGTGTTAAAAGATGTTTGTGTGAAACAACATGAAAAGATTCCTGGTGGTCTGCTTGTACGCTTAATGTTCCGCTCGACCTGGGGCTGAATTTGCTTCGAACTGTGCTGCATTTGTCACTCCCAGGGATTGGGATTGCCCCCAACCCAGCATGGTGTGGCATCTGAGTGATGTTGCACGACAGGTGACGAGTAATGTATGGCAGGCCCAGAGGCTCCCCTTACCGGCCCAAACCGACATGCCGCACGGGACACTGGGCAATGCCACACTGTCGTTTGGCTCAAGACACGTGAGACCAGCAGTGAGCTGAACGTGCTAAAAGTGTGAACTGTCCGAGTGTTTTGTGAGCTTGCTTTGCTTGCAAGGGTGCTTGGAACTTGTTTGCCTTGAACCTGAAGAGCTGTTCGCCTTCTAGGTTTTTAACGGAATCTCTGCGCAGTGTGTCGTGTATTACAGTTAGGGGGGCTGGACGTCTTTCTGCAAGTGCTGCTATCCGGCCGTGCACCCCACCTGCGCCGCGGCCTCGGTGCCATTTTGCTACTGAGGGGCACCTTGTGCTGTCTTTCCTGCAAGCCGTGGAGGCAGCCGTCCGCGCTCCGCACTTCCCAGCTCCCCCGAACTTGACACCGGCCCAGTTTGTCGCACTCAAGAAGCGCATCCTTGCCCTTCATCCGGTGGCCGAGCGCTCGGGATGCTTTCAGCAAAGACTGGCGTTTGCCTGCGACTTTGATCCCGCCTGAGTTGCACACCCTAGCCGCCCTCATGGAACAGACCTTTTGTCGACACATCGATGAGTTGCTCAACAGTCTGGACGGACTCCTGAGTGGGCACATCTCGGCCATCCTGGCCGCCCGGGCCCAAAGACGCAGCTCGCTCAGCATTTTGGGCTGCGCGGGCTCCTCCAAAACCTTCTCCCTGTGGAGTGCTCTGGTCTGCATGGACGCTGTGTTGGAGTTAACTGTGTTTTGGACAGCTCAGCAGCGCTCATCGCAGTCGTGCGTATCGCTTCCTCTTGGCTGATGCCCAATGGCCGCGTCCGCTCATAGTCGTGCGGAGGGTCTCTGGCGATGCTGAAATGATCGACACGTGTTTTACCCTTCACCGAGGCAGCTGAGCACCAGGCGGCAGGGCTTGGGGACGTCGCCACGGTTCAGCCGGGGGTGACGGGGACAGTGCGCGTCTTGCCTTCGGTTGGTAGCGCCCACCTGCTGCTGCTCACACAGGGGTCAGCTGCGCTTCAGCTCCGCTATGCCCTACAGTGAAGTTAAGAATTTCCTCAACAATGCGCACGTCATCGTGATTGACGAGGGGCAACAGGAGGGGCAGTCTTCCTCGGCTGCCATCCTGGCCAATGCAGAGGGCTAGCTTGTCATTCGCACAGGTGACCCACGACAGCCTGCTGGAGGTGGCAAGGGTGAGGTTCAACTGCGCACGTTGGCCCGCCTCATTGCCAAGCCTGTTGGCATCCGTGGAATTGCTCAGCTTGCTCCTCAACCCGTTTCTCCGGGGCGGCTCGCCGATGCACTGCGTAGCTTGGTACACTCTACCTCTCCGGAGGGGCCGCTGCACACAGTCCGGTGGTCTAGCCTTGGACACCGCCACAATAGCCATCAGGGCGCTGAGCCACCCCGGGCACCAGCCTCACAGTATGCCGAGAGTTGTCGGAGTGTCTTTTTGGAGTTGAAGGTGAAGTAGAGGTTGGCCTTGACTTGGATCTTCGGGACCTCCGTGGCTGCCGGGTTACCCGACAAGGGCTTACCTACTTCATCCCTTATTCCGGTAGCACGAGGGTGGGAGATCGGGTGTGTCCACACCCCGGTCGCCTTACGCCGGCTGCTATTGCGGTGGATTTCCTCCACCAGTCTGCGTCCCATAGCGAAGCGATCCTATGCTACCTCAACCGTCTGTCGGCAGTCGGCGCAATACTTGCGCCGGCCAATACAGCTATGCAAGCTGAAGGCCTGGCCCCTATCAACGGGGTTTGCTTGAACATAGCCCTGGTCGCATCCACCCGCTTGCTGGCCGATCTTTACCTGCTTATCACCGCCGTCAGGTGTCCGCAATCCAATGTCTTGCACAAGGCCTCTGAAGCCTCTCCGTGCCCGATTACCATTGGAGAATTGGCGGCGGATACCCCCGCACGGAGACTGCAACGAGTCGCGGCCGATGGCTCTCATCAGCCGGGAGTGTACTTCGTTCGGCTGCCGAAGCAGGCGTCTTCGGCCACGCACCAGGGGAGCTTAGTGGAATGGCTTTGTGTCCTGTTGCTCTTGGCTTACAATGTGTGCGGACATCGGTTTGCTGTTCAGGCAGGACGGAAAATCACTGTCGTCACGCCGACCACTAGGGTTTTTGATTCCCTAAAGCATGGCCTCGGCCTCAGCAATGCGCGCCCCGCCAATGCCGACACTGGTGACGCACACAGGGTTGCGGCAGAGGGCACCTCATTTGCTGAGTTCATTTCGGAATGGTTGCCGGAGCTCCCTCCCCCGGGACAGCTAGCCACTGTGGAGCAGGCCGCATCCCTCTTCACCTTTTTTTATAACCATCACAACGAATTGGGCGCCTTCGTTGACCCCTTCACCACCACAGTGTGTGCTGGAACCACGGGGGCGGTTGACATCTGCCTTATTGACAAGGCTGGGCGCTTTACCATGTCGGGAGAGGACGCCCACCAACGGCTCACGGCAGGCAGTACGCGACCCACTGGCCCATTGATCATTGCCTCCCCTTCCCATTGGTGGGGCATTGTTGCCGATTTAGAGCTTCATGCCTCCCTTCATTACACCCACGTCCGCTGGGAGGAGCTTTACCAGACCTACGGGCTCGCTCGGCTTGGACTTCAAAACCCGCAGCGCGAGGATAGGGAGACTGCCCGTGAATTCTATGAACGGTGGTCGGTGAACCGCATCTACAGCAGTCGCTGCACATTGCGGCATGGACGGCTACCCGGTCCAGCTCCTCCTCCGGGGTGTGGATTTTGAGCACAGCGGACCTAGTGGCCAATCCATCACGGCACGCCCGCCGTTCTATCCGGTGATTGACACCGATCGCCCAGTCTTCGGACTGCTAGAGTTTACTACACCGCCGCGGTTTGGTCTCCACCGTCTTCGAGAGCACAAGGGCGTGGGAGTGCCTCCCCCCAAAAGACTATACAGTGCGCTCCGTTCCACTCACCATCGGTCTCTCATAGGGGCGCACATGTATTTTGACCCGCCAGCGACTGTGTGTCGGGGCCAAACCGGCTCCGCGGAATCGCTGGTAACCGCTGTGCCGGGGGCGTTCTACCTTTATTCCATCGCTTCTGATACGGTTAACACGACACTGCTTGGGAGATTGCAGCGTTTCGTGTCGTCACAGGTACGCCACTCTAGCTCCGGAACGGTCATGTTGCCACCGATTGCTACTACGGGCCTACCACGCGCCCTCTACGATCCGACGGGAAAGGTTCGCCCGGACCCGGAGGCAGGCGCACCTGCAAAGGAGGATCCTGCGTTGAGCGCGGAGTTGCGCAGTCAAAGTTGCCCTGCCTCCCTTCCTGCCGCCCCTAGTGCTACATGGAGCCAACGTGTGGCGGCCCTGTTGAATGCCGTGTGGAGACTCCGCCTTGTCGCTTAGTGCCCGGAGATTTCAGCCATTGCTAGCCGGTGTGTACCGGCAGAAGACGAGGACGACTTCGAGGAGCAGCATGATACTCTCCGGCGCTACCAAGACCGGGGCAGGCAACAGCGGCCTGTCGAGGGGATGGACTGCGCTAGTGCGCTACAACAATTACTACCCAACCCCACCGATTGCCTTACCTTGCTTTCCCTCCCCTTGTCCCTGCCCGCTTGTGAAGTCAAACTCAGCCCGCAGAATTTTGGGGTGAAGGTGGTTGATTTCGCTGACCGGGCACTCATGTTACGGCGCTGTACTGATGGCGAAGCTTTTCGCGTCTGTCTGACACCCATGCTGGCAGTGTCCGTCGCACTGGCACAGTTTTGCGACCCAGTTCTGCGCCTGCCTGAAAGACGAGTTTTCGACCTGTCCTGGTATGAGCTCGCTCGGCCCGAGATTTGGTGGTGGCTGCTCTTGGACGAGCTTGCTGGGCTCAAAGGGTCGCTCCCCTGTGCCTTGGAAGGACGGAAGTCTCCAGTCCGGGACGGCAGTTTGGTGCAAATGTCCTTGGCTCCCAAGCAAGGGCATTTGCCGGCAGGCAGCCGACGTGACGCCGGATCCAGCCAGGGGCGCACTACTGGGGATGGCGGCACGAGCGTTGACTCGACCCAGGGGACCCCTCTGCTTCACTGTGGTGTGTTATTGCCAGTGCAGCTGTTGCTTTATTTCACACGGGCATTAGCAGCGGCCGCTCCACTTTTGCAGCTCACCAACGTTACTCCAACTCGTGACGGTCAACACATTGAGGTGCGAGTCAAATGCGAGGTTCCGGCTGCCCTGGTGGGCCGACCCCAAATTGCCATTGCTGACCGGCTGATGGCGTGTTTCGAGAGTGGACTCCTTCCTGCCAGACGCGGCGAGTTTGATCCGCGAATGTTTACGTATCCGGGAACGTATCGGGGCACTTTTCGCCTGCTCTTTCCGCTTGCGGACATCCCACTGGGTTTGCAAGCACAGCCCTCTCTTTCGATTCAGGCCGCGGGCCTGCTGAATAGTGCACTGTGGCGCCTTCGTGCCGCGGCTACCTCCGATGGATGGGATCTCCGAGCGGTAGTGGCTTATTGGATACGTGGGCCACAAAAGAAGCAGTTTTACTTTCCAGCCCGCTTATGGCGGTTTGCGCATTTCGACGCACTTGACGCGAAAGCGATGGTCCTCCTTCACCGGTTGGTCGCCCGGGAGGAGAATCAGGCGCAGGAGCTGCCGGGTGGCGAGCGTCCCTGGGTCAGGTTGGGGCATCCCTGGGCGCAGGAAAGCTGGAAGGCTGCGGCGGAGGAGTTCTCAGGGAAGGGGGCCTTGGACCTGGCCTCCAATTCCCATGTATATCCACCGATCTAATGCCACATCTGCATGGCCCCGACCCGGATACTCATCAGTATTCATTTAAAAGGGTGATGGAAATCTATCGTGAGAAAAATTACCAGCTGCTCTATCTCTTAAAGGAGAGTCACTTTCCTTCGAGCGGTCGTGACATGCAGCGCCTTCTTGACAGCTGGCCGCGCGGAGCGGCGGCTGGCTCCTCTAGGTGACAGTCTGTCTTCATCAGCCGCTCGTGTGACCGACGACATACGTCGTTGTGTCGGTATTCTCCCTTGAGCATTCAGCAGTTGGGGTTACACGGCTTCTGCGTTGTTTAGCCGAGGCTGGGCTAAACTGAGTGGGCGGGCGGGCCCTCGCCACCATGTCGATGCAGCCCCCGGTCGGTGCCGGCCACGCTTGCCAGTGAGCTTGGGAATTGGATCTGGGTGCCCTGGTTGTGACGGAACACATGGGGTTAGTCGGTTCATCTCTGTCTGTGATCGCTTTCCCCTGTGGAAGCCGTTGCAACCGACGACATACGTCGTTGAGGTTATTTCCACCCTCCATGTCCTTGCTCTCGACACCTTTTTGCACCATCACCTGAGCTCTGACCTGGGCTCTGGTGTGCACGCTCGAAACGGGCGATACATAGGGGCTGCTAAGTCTTCGTTGCTGGGGCCATGACTTGCTTTGCCCTGGGACAGTGACGCACCGCAACGTCCTGCTCCTGCGGGTCTGCATTCCCTCGCCTCCAGCCACATGCGTGCCGTGTGCCCCTTTGCTCTGCCGCCTACCTGCGACATACGTCGCTCGCCCCTTCACCTGTCCATCGTGTTGGTTCCCACCTCCGCATGGTGTCTTCACTTGCTGCCATGGCCGCCACATCGGGTTGACGCTGCTGTGGAAGCGTGTGATCTGCACGTCAATGCCCGCCGGCGATCCCTGCTTGTCTTTGCGGCGGACCCGGTGTCCAGCTCACGGCTAGGCACATTGGTTGGATTCTGTTGGCGGCGGCCAATTCGCGCTAGCGTGCCGTGGCGAGCAACCTAGTCCATGGCTGGACGTCGGCATTCTGACCGTGAGGGTCACGCACGTTGCCAGTGTCGCTTCTGGGCGGCGCCTTGGCGCTTGGCACGCCGAGGGTCGATTGGGTTTGTCCCCTTTGGGTGGGTGTCCGGGACGCCGGTTTCAGTTGCGGGCTGCTTGCCTGCGACGCTGGTCCTCGCACTCCTTAGCTGGAAGCCGCCTACGCATGCAGTGGGCATTGGACTTTTGGATTTTGGTGTGCACGATCGCGACGGAACAAAACAAAGGGGTTGTCCGTTGTCTGGCGAGACTAGAACGGCAGCCGGAGCCTGGTCTTGGCTCCACCTGTTGTTTTGGGCAGCTCAGAGCGACGGCTCTTTGTTGCTCCTGACCGGTCGCTGAGGCTCCGTAGTTTGTGCTGAACGGCTAACACCGGCAAAGCCTGTGCGCCGCAGCCCTTTGTAGAGCTTCGTTTTGCTGTTTCACCGCTTTGTTGTAGTTGTTGCTTTGTTTGTAGTTTCGCTTGTTTGTAGGGACCGAGTGCTACAGCCGTAGTCGACGAGGCCCAGTCAAGCCAAAAAAGCAAGATCTACAATCTTCTGATATGCGCCGCAAAGCCGAAAAGCCAGAGCTAGGGGCGCAGCAAGTAGCGGCGCGTGCCAGACGGACTACATTAGAATGCCAAAGCCTGCAAGGTCTGACACTCTTGCCGCATCGTCACATTGCTAGTTTAGACGGACATGCGGCTATACCGTTCCCAGTATTGCATGGGATCCTGGCGGAAGTGCTCCGGATTTTCCTCAGATCCTCTAGGACCTCTCTGGGCATTTGCCTACAGTTATCGATCGCCGCCGAGCACTCTCTGTCCATGATGGACCCACATAAACGACGAGCAGCTGAGGTGGCCCTGCGGCGGCAGCTGGCGGGTTCTGCATTGTACAAAAGTTTGGAAATTGAATGGCAGTCAATTACTACAGCCGCACGGGAATTTCCAATCGGAGTCCTAGTTGCCACTGGCCGCGGAGAGAAGGCAAGCAATGTCTGCATAGTCGCGCAAACCAGAGTGGGAGAGCGAGGTCGGCAGCGGCCACAGCAGCATTAGGCACAAACTTGTGCTCCACTAAGTCTGCTTGTTGCAGTTTTTTGGAAGTCTCTCACGTTGATCGCGTGTGTTTGTTGTTTACTCCATCTGTCATGCATTCAAAGTCTCACTCCAAGCAAACTTAAGGTTTGATTTGCGGGCCGTCAGTGACCACCCAAGAGCCGTCAGTTGCATTCTTTTGCACTTTGCATGTTGGTGAGTTTGCTTCTGTTTGTTTGACAAGTTTGACAGTGGTTCGACTCTAGTGGTTTGAAAGATTCTGCATTATGAAAAAAAACATTCTTTTTTCACGTGTTGCTGTTGACATGTTCACAACCCTCGTTTTTACACAGCACGAAGGCAATGTAGTTTCCAGGATCAGAGACACATCAAAAACAAAATCTTTGTGCAACCAAATGTAGTTTGGTTGTCAGTCAAAAACTCTTTCAAAAGCCAACCAAGGCAAACTGTCGAAGTCAGTCTTGAAATTTAAATGGCCAGATTATTCGAAACAAAATGTTGTTGTGAAGCCGGCAAGCACAAAAAAAAATGAGCTTCAAAACCCAAGCCTCCAAATCGTGTTGGACGCAAAGAAACGGTTTTTCTTTCCGCAAGATGCCTTAATGCACTTCGAGAGCTGGACGTAAGTTTTCGGTTTTGGGGTTCAGGGGCTTTTAATCTCAGGGGTCACTTGATTGAAAGTTGCGCAGGCCGCCCTGTTGCCATTGTGTCTTGTCAAAGCTACCGTCAGCACTCATCAGTTGCAGGTTGAAGATTGATGTGACGCATGTTACGGGAGGAAAAACTTTCCTGCGGAATCACAGACATGCTATTGATCAGCACGGATGACATAATGACATGCAAGGAGTACATGTTAGCAAACATTGGAATTTGGAAGCGTGACGCTTCGTAGAGTCGCAAATCGGACGTGTACTCGAGAGCATCAAGACACGAGCAAGATGCATGGCAGCGATTCTTTGCCAGAATGGCTGTGGACGTGATTGTGGGAAAGGCCCCGACGGTCGCGTTGCTGGATTGCAGCATCAGCCATGGGGAACGTATTGTTGCATGGGTCGTATCGTTCTGGTTCCGAAATCGATATGTTGCATTTTCCCAGCAAACGTCTGAACTGAAGGGCGACGTAACCCCACCCAGTTGCTGTTCGGCACGGAAGCTGGCAGCCATGATTTCCGATTTCAACTTTAGCAGATTCTAGCATATGCCTTGTCCACAAAACTTGACATTGCTAAAGGACACACTCACATAAAACTGCATTGCAGCAGATCAACTTTCAAGCAAGAGACGACTCTGTGGGCAGAAGCTGTCTTTCAGCAAAGGCTCCCAGGGTTTCAGCACCGGGTTGGAACGATGAACCCGATGATAGTCTGGCTGCCCAGCACAAGCAAACGATGCATCAGTACTTGCGAAAAAGCTGCTTTGCGGGATTCCTCGTGTGCACTGCGTAGATGTCGTTCAGATCTTGATTATTGCATTGAACAGTGGATTTATGGTAGCAGTGTGAGTAACAGTTCCCAAGTGGGCAAGCGCCGCGTGTGCCCCGAGTTTTTAGAGAGCGAATGCTTGCGAATCCAATCAGCCGCCACTCCAACATATATCATCATTTTGGAACGTGGTGTTCCCGCCTATGCACGATCACGTTTGGAACACGAGCAAAATTATGTGATCGACTCTACCCTGCATTGGGGGATCGCGTAGATTCGGCGTAGATGTCCGCATAGCTGTGTGCCTCAAGCCCTTGCTTCCGCGTAGTTCCCGCAAGATCATAAACTTGTTGTTGCAAATTTCTGGTCGTCCTTCATTCGTACCTTTGCCCAGCTGGTGGTAGTGGTGGCGCATCTCAGAAACTCGGTACATTGTACACCTCTTCGGATCTTCGGCCGTGCGGCGTAATCTCGCTGCTTGGTATCCGCGAACAAAGTTGCTCGTGTCTTCAGGCCCACGGCATTCGCCACCATCTTCTAGGTTGATCGGGTTGCGTTCGGACAGATGTGTGCGAAAGTATATTGGAGGATTCCGTTTTCGCTGATTTTCTTGCGTGTGCTCTGGCTTGATACGACAACATCGACTGGACAGCAGCCGTGGCCAGTTTCTGGGCGAGAGGTTCGTGTTGTGGTCTGATGCATGTTGAATCCAAGTGCTTTTCCACAAGCAAGCCCGATACGGACCATGTTTGTGTTCGATCTTTGCCAAAATATGCACGGTGCACTGGCAAAGCTCCCTCCACCGGGCCCGGTGCCGGTGCGTGCCTATTTCGATCCGGGGTAGACAGGCATAAATCGTGCTACACGTGGCTTTGCCACTTTGTCTTCCCGATAAGACCACAAACAGTAGAACCCAAGGGCAACAAGCCTCAAAACCCAAGACCGCCAGGATACCCAGCTTTTGCCGGAAGGTATGCCGAAAGCTCTTGCCCCCTCACGTCGCCATGCCGTCGGCGCATCTGAACGTTTCAAAAACCTTTGAATACATGTGGCGAGCTATGCCCCACCAGTGAGGGCACAATTTGAACCACTGCCACGAAAGCATCGTTTTGCATGCTCTTCTTCAACAGTCGAGCTTCAAAGGTTCAGCTGAAGACTTGGAGCTGAAGCCCCGCAAGACTCGAGCATCAAAGCATCGCTGACGCTTTTGAGGCTTCGGAGCTTGAGACCCTCATATATGACCTCACAGGGAAAGTTCCTCAAGCCGTGGCGTACCGTCAGAACGCCACGCGGTGCTTCGTCAGGTCCCAGCGACACGTCGCAGGAATATCCACGTCCTCTCTATCGAACCTCAGCCTCGGCCACTGCAAAGAGCTAACGTAGGTCGTGGCATTTGTGAAACGGCGGTTTGACGTGCAGTGAGTTTAACAGACGGATGCAACGGTGAGCCTACGTGTTGAAAGCCGCTGGCGGCTGCAAGGCTGCGAGGGTGCTGGACAGCTCGCCGTTGTCAGACGATCTCCCTTCATCAAGGGTTACTTGGAACATAAACGTCCGTGGCCGTATGCTTCACCCAGCCGCACACACGGTGAGCAAGGCCTCCTGCAGTGCGGCAGCAAGGTAGTGCCCGTCCTTGTGCCCGAAACAACGGAAAGCTCAGTAGAGCTCACCAGGGTGGACGTGGGCACGAGTTGGACAGGATTGCAACGTGCGAGTGCGTTTGCGGCACGCTGACAGCAGGTTCAAAGAATCAAGGGCGGCGACGGCTAGGCGCGGCCGGCTTCGGAGAGTATTCGGGGCGGGGGAGGGGAGGCAGCAAAGGTTCCGGCGCAGCTGTGGACGGAAGCTCACCAACGGCGGGCCATCATGTTGTGTTGGTGGGGTCCCGCAGCAACCCACCGCACGCCCATGCCCAACGGCCAACGACGTCAAAACAGCTGTGCGAATAGCATAGTCGCCTCGCCACGACAGAGCCTTCTTGTCACAAGCATGTTTCACAAAATCGCCAAATCTTGCAGCCCTACGTGCCCGTCCGAAACTTGGCGCCTGCGTCAGCTCCGTGCCCCACCAGCATTGAGAGATGCCTGGGCGCGGCCGTGGTGGTCGCAGCTGTCAATACACAACGGTGTCAGCGGCCTGACGGGTGCTCTACCGGTGGTGTTGACGCGGCAGGACCGAATATGCATGCCGCGAGGCGCGAGTGCTGAGCTCGACTACAAAGGTTCTTCGTCGCGAAAGTAGTGCGAACGTGTTGCTTTGTTTGGCCAGCTCGGCCATTTGCTTCCGCTCTGGATTTGTGTATGCAGGGGTTGTTCACCAACGATAAATTCCATGTTTGCACGGGTACGCCCAGGTTCATGTCAGCAACACGCGAAAGACTTAGTAGGAGGCCTGCGTCACCCCAACCATATCAACTCTTTTCGCCTACTCGGAGGCTGGGCCGCCGGCTGAGCCCGGGACGCGCGCAGTACTCACCTTGCACTGTTTCATGCCGCCAAACGGCTCGCGGCAGTCCCGAGCACTGCCATCACCGCGGAATCGGAAGACCCTGCTGCAGCCCCGGCCAGCGTCCCTGCGGCCACATGGTCGCAACTCGATGCCGTTGACCGGAAGCCGAGTTCGCGCTCCGTCTATACCCACCTTGCATGGCGTGCCAGCCTCTTTGCGGGCCGGCATACGGCAGCCCTTTACTTTCTCTCTTCGAGCTTTGGGCGCGGCACAATCACGAGGCGGAGAAGCACAACAAGTTCGTGCTTTGTTCGTGCTTGGAAATTTTTCCTGCTGGTCCCGCGGCCGCCTTTTGTTTTCCGCGCGCGTGTCACCGGCTCCATCGGATGCATTCGGATGGGAGCGCCAACCGCTTGTGCGAGTACTTGCGGCACAATTTCCGCCACCGGCCCAAATGGATCGTCCTGTGGGTCGCGGAAAGCAGGGCCGGCGACAGAGCTATCCCCGGCAAAGCCCAGGGCATGGGGACCAAAAGAAGGAGGAGGAGAAGCAGGAGGGATCCCACAAGCCGGCGGAGTCCTCGGAGAAGCCACTGGCCACTCCCAGCTCGTGAGAGGATGCTCACGACCCTTCCTCAGATTGTGTAGGCATAATCCAAATAAGATTTGTTATGCCAACACCAGGTTCATTTTGATCATCAACAGGATGCTTCAGAATTCTTGTACTATGTCTTGGAACAAGCCGAGCCCGCAGCATATCACGAAAGCTAGCCTCCGTGGCTAGCTGAGTTCCTTACCAACCGAAAGGTTGCATCTAGGGGTGTGGGGAAGGGCCCTCGGCCATGTGGGCATTTTTTGCGCGTATTCGGGGCTATCCCCCACCTGGTGCTGGTTTCGCCGGGTCCGTTTTGGGGTGTTTGAATGTGGTGCTTCGGACCGCTTCCGAGTGGAAAAACGGCTCCCCGATGATGCTCATGATGCGCGTTTGTTGGCCCCAAGAAGCTCCCAATGATGCTCGTGATGCGGGCTTGTGGCTCGGATTGGGCTCCAATGATGTTCGCGATGTGCGCTTATTGGCTCCGATGCTTATGATGCTTGCAGCTCATGATGCTCACGCGTCGCCTACTTGTTCTATGTTGGGCACCCGACCTGAAGCCATTGGCTTCTAAGCATGATATACACATGTATTTATGGTATGTTTGTGTATATGTACATATAGATAAACATACATGTGCAGGAAGCTCTGATCCAACCTCTTCCATATACTGTGTTTCTGCCATTTCCGCTGTTCTATGTTGGGCGCCCGACCTGAAGCCATTGGCTTCTAGGCATGATATACACATGTATTTATGGTATGTTTGTGTATATGTACATATATATATATACATATATATATAATTATATATATACGTGTGCATGAAGCTCTGATCCAACCTCTTCCATATACTGTTTTTTACTATTTCCGCGCTTGTTGGCTCGAATTGGGATCCAAGAGGCCCCCAGTGATGTTCACAATGTGGCTTGCTGGCTCCGCTCACGCGTCGCGTACTTGTTCTATGTTGGGCGCCCGACCTGAAGCCATTGGCTTCTAGGCATATATAACATGTATTTATCTTAGTTCTCCAATACGAAACGTTTAAACTTTTGGGGTTCTTATAGTTTAGCAGTAGTTTGAAAGTTTAACCTTTTATTTCTGTGGCTATTGGGGGAGTAAGTTATGGTATGTTTTTGTATATGTACATATATATATATATATGTGTGTGTGTGTGCATGAAGCTCTGATCCAACCTCTTCCATATACTGTTTTTATACCATTTCATAATTTCATACTATACTAGTACTCGAATACACAGTCATATGTAATAGCAGCTGCATCTCGACGAACAAGAAGCGCAAGCAGAGCATGGCTTGGCCCGGTGGGTGTCACCCACATTGAGGGGGATGGTATTGGTGCTCATTCGAGGGGTTCAAGAGTTAGGGTTTCTGTATTTGGAGTTCAGTAGGCGTGTATGCATGCTTGCCTTCACTGCAAAAGCCTCGGTTGTTAACGCTTCTAGCTTTCGTCCCAGTCCCTCCTCCGCAAGTGAGGGCCAGTGGCAGTCCAGATATAAAATTGGGAATCGTGCTTTTGTTTCGGACCTAGGTCACACACGGCGGCGAATCCGCATACAAATTCATCAGCATGGCTTGCAGGCCAGTATTCATGGATGGCACAGGCAGAGCGGCACTTGCGGTCATCGGGCGCAATTCCTGGCACAATAGTGTTGACGAGCCACTGTTGGGGCACCACGTGTCCCTCAGGCCCTACGGCTTCGCGCGCCACTTTGCATCAAGCCCGTTCAACAATTTTAGCCCGCCTAGCCAGGAGGCCTGGCCGCGGACATGCAAGTGCGTGGTCTCCGAGTGCATCGGCGCGGCGGCCGCACCCAGGTTCCGAGGCGCTCCCGCAACGGCTTGGCGCGAGCGGGAGAAGAAGCCGGAGCCTGCGACGTAACGCGATCTGCATGGCTTCGGGCGTGAGCGACGTGTGGGGATCGCTGGGGATGGCTTGCAGCCATGCGCCGGCATGCGGACCGGCCTAGGAACGCAAGAGCGCGCGGTGAGGACGTGGCAGAGAAGGCAGCAGCACGTGGTCGCGGAAGAACAGGTTCCGTGTACGCGACGCAGAGTGTTGCCACCCTCCATTCACCGGGCTCGGCGATCCCTCTGTCGGTAGGGTGGGCGCGCTCCCTGAACCACGCTCTCCCAGGAAGGCACGTCCGTCCAGCCTTCGGCTGCAAGCAGCCCACGGGCCGCAGAAGCTGTCCGAAGGCATGTGGGGCCACGCGCGTCAGCGAGGCAGCGGACGGCCGAATCCGTAAAGGCCGGGCACCGTTCGCGGAGCCTGTGAGGGCATCGGCCCAAGCCGCCTAGTACGCTGCGGGGCTGGTGCGCGTGGCTTGCGACAGTCCCGAACCTCCCAGGCTGGCAGGGAGCAAAGCGATGTCCCTTGCAGGGCACGAGTCGTCCGCCGCGGTGGCGCATATGGCGCATTGAGGTCGGGAGGGACGGTCCGGAGCGCGTGGTTAGCGCGGGATGCGGCGCAAAAGCTGAGGAGGAGCCATGTGCACTGCGGGCAACTTACCCGTGGCGGGCCTCAACGGCTCGTTGTCCTCGCTGCTGAAGTCGGGGGGCGCTGGAGCGACGAGTGTCAGCAGTTCCTGCGTACTTTGCTCCGGCTGCGGGTCCAACGAGCCCCGCCGCCTTTGCGAGCCTCCGCAGGCCAAGGCTGGGCATGCCGCTGGTGGAGTGTGCTGTCGGTAGCCCTGCAGCGAGCCGTCGCCAGCTCTGCTGGTCCATGCCGCCGCTGCCTGGTGCGCCTGACGTGCTTCCACTTGGCGACGTGCTTGCACTTGCGGATGCGAGCGCCCCCAGTCGGCTGCCGCTCCGATAGTGCGACGCACTAAAGACAGCGGTAGCTTAGACGGCGTTGGGACAGTTCAAGCAGACGCAAAAAAGCGCGCGAAAAAAAAATAAAATATTTAGGCAGCTAGCGCAGCAACGCGTCTTCCGCTTCGAGTCTTTCGGCGCCCCAGGCGCGGACGTACTCTGGCGTGCCTATGGGGGTGCCGAGTGCGACGAAGCCATGCTGCTGTGGGGGCCGGCTGCCGCGACAGTCAACGTACAGGTCATCGAGGAAAGCCATGACCGATTCACCCTGCTGCAGCTGCGAGTCTGCCCAGCGCAACGCCTCGTGCTGGCCAAGGGCAACAGAGCAGGGGCGAGGGGGTCGCCCTGTTCGCAACCCTCTGCCTGGCGTATGCCGTGGCGGACCCCGTCAGCGTCCCACGTCGAACACTACAGTTTGCTACCGGAAGATGGCGACGGGCTCGACACGTTAATGCAGGCGGGCACTTAGCTTGCAAATGCTGGCGTGCCGGAGTCGGTGCTATGCGTCTTGGAATTTCGTTTTGGCGCTTTCCTGCGTGACCGCGCTTGCCGAACCGGCGGGTGGAGTGCGTGCGAAATCGCTAGAGAGACACACTTAGTCGCTTTGTCTTTCGAATGCGTGCTCGGCAGTTCGCGGATGTGTTTGACCGGGCAAGTCGCCCATACCAGTTCGTGTTGCAAGCAAGCTCTTGCCGGCACAGATTGCTTCGCAGCCTTTTTGCGAGCTTGCGACGGAGCTGGATTCCGATGCCACGTGCGACAAAGAGACGGCTGCGAGCAGGGCGATGCGCTGGTTCCGGGATTGTTCGTTTTGGCACAGCACGATGGCTAACTACACGAGGCGCATTGTCGCCTTCATGCAGGCGAATTTTTAACGGCTATTTTGGATGACTTCTATGTTGCACCACGACCGACCTGCCCTCGACGACGTCACCGAAATCGTCGATGCGCGCCCCGGATAGCGGCCAACTTCAGCAACACGCACTGCCGGAGGCCTTATTCCGCCAAGCATTGCAGAGCTCGGGCCAGCCACGTGGTGCGGCGACGCGGACTTGGCAGACCGCGGCTTTGTCGCACTCGGCGTCCCGATAAGCAGCACCGACTTCCGTCGTCGCTGCTTGGAGAAGCGGCTGCAGGCTGAGCAAAGCCTACTGCAAGAACTCCCGCTTCTGCCAGATCTGCAGTGCGAGTGGCTTCCGCTGCTGTTCTGAGAGAGCCCTGGGCACAGCTTGCAATACGCACCGCTGTCCGAATCCGGCGTGCGCGCGGCCCCGCACGACAATGCCATGAGCCTTTCGTTTTTCATCCGGACGTCGAAAGTGAGGGGTGGGATGCGGCGCATGCTGCCACACGATGTGCGTGCGAGCTTGCGGCTGCCGAATTCAGCAGCAGCGTCGCCGTCATTGAGGGTTGGGCACCGGTGTGGATGCCAAAGCAGGGCCCGCGCCGCCCGACTGGCCCACCCTTCTGCAAGGCACGCCGCCCCAGCGCCTGCACCCGATGAACCGGGAGAAACTGGGGCTTGGCTTCGTGGCTGGCAGAGACCGGCAGCTTGCATACTTACCACGTCCTGTCGGGAGCGCTTCCTCTCCGACCTCCGCACCGATGCCCGGGCGCTGCTGCACAGTCAGTTATTGCCCACACTGGCGAATGGCTCCGTGCCATCCCACCTGACGCCGGCAGCATGCTCGCGCCGCCCAAGGCCGCGTGGTGCCTCAGCAGTAGCTGTTGCACCCCACGCCGCTTATGATCCCACTCGACGATCGGCGCCTGCTCGACTTCGTCCTGTAAATGGCGCATTAATGTGGCGGTCGGTTTAATGGACGGGCACCCCCCTCCCCCCCCAACCAAAAAGTTTTGGTCTCTTTAATTTGTAACCAGTAACCCCGGACAGGGGTAGGGGTCTGAGTGGCAGGGAACTGGGAGGTGCCGGGGTTTGGGGGCTGGCTTGGGTGCAGGGTCTGCGGTTCTGCGCGAATGCGCGGTCGGGGGGGTCTGGGGATCACCAAATGCTGGAAACCCTTCATTTTGCACACTTTTTGAGAGATTTACCCTGTTTTCTACATGTATAGCCTGAGTGCGTGCTTACAGTCATGTCTTGATCTTGGCAGGCGGTTTTTGTATAGTTGTAAACGTACTCGCCGTCGCCATTACGACTCAACAGCGCCCTTGAGCTAGAGTGCAAAAATAGCTGAGCCATTGCGTTTCATTGCGGATCAGATTCAAACTGGTAGCGGAGCTGAACCCCTCCCTTTCAGGCGAGGTTATAGTTTCGGTGGAACCTTTGGCCGCGAGTGTTTTCGTCGGACCGCAAGGCTGAACCCCAAGCATCAGTGTGTGTCAGGTGGGAGGAAGGACGGAAGAGTGCATTGACAGTGTGTTTGCAGAGAAGTGAGAGTGAGTGTGTGCGATCGGGCATGTCGGTCGCGGGGTTGAAGTGTCAAGCCAGCACTTACTCGGCTGCGCCAATAGTCACCAAGAATGGTGTCTTCATCTACGACGGGAGCCCGGCTAATTTCCATGAGTGGCAGTTTCGCACTGAGCTGAGGATCGCTGCGTGTGAACAGAAGTGCACGAAGTTGAAACGAGAGAGAAAGAGGAGAGAAGAAGCCGACACCTCGTTCACTTCATCCAGTAAGCCGGAGACCGGAAAGAAGGAGAGATCCCCAAAGCGTAGATCGCCTGATTCTGATCTGGAGCGAGGCCCGCGATCAGTGAGCAGTGCAGAGCAGCCCGACGACGACGAAGAGTTGAGACGAGACGACGATCAGGAAGACGACGACGAAGACGAAGAGACCGAAGCCGAGCAGCGCATGGAGACTGTACTTCGGGTTCTTGAGGGTCTAAGGGGAGACGCTTTTCAGAAGGCAAAGGATTTGGGTGTCACGGATTTGGGTGCTAAGGGAGGTCTTCAGAGACTTGTGGAAGCGATCAAGCTGATGGTGTTCCCGCTAGGTACCCAAGAGGCCCAAGCCCTTTTCCGTAGTGGCCAAGCAGTCAACGGACCCCTATCCCGACAACCCGACGAAAGTGTTGTCTCCTACATCGGACGAAGGCGCCGATGGTGGCTTCTCATGCTTCAGCTTGATTCCCGGATTCAGCTGTCAGACAGTCTTCGAGCAGAGCTTTTGTTGGAGTTGAGCGGGTTGACATTCGACCAACAGTTGATGATCAAGGCTTGTGCAGGGAAGGCAAATGGATTCGAGGATTACGCAAGAGTGATGGTTGAACATCATGGGAAGATTCATTTGCGTGGGTTCCGCATGCTGAATTCAGGAAAGGGTGGCAAGAACCCAAAAGGTCAAGGCCCTAAGGGATTTAGCAAAGGTTTAGGTAAGTCCGCATACCAAGCCATCGATGAAGGGAGCCCCCAAGCCTACTATGAGATCACAGCCCGCAGTACGATCAGTCTTGGAGCGATGCAAGCCCAGGACACGGTGAGAGCGAGAGTCCCTATGAGGGATACACAGCGTGGGCAGAGCACGATGTATCGCATGAACATCAGCCTGACCCGAGTGGCTACATTGGAGTGCAAGAAGACCCAGAAGTGTCAGACGAAGAAGTAGCCATCGCATTGAACTGCATGGAAGAGTGCGAGATCTACAACCCGGACGGAACGACAAGTCCCGACGCGTTTGCGGCGTTTGCCGAGGCCGTGCAACTGCAGTGTGCCGCATATGCAGCGCTTGGGAAGGCGAGCGGTAAGGGCAAGATGAAGGGTAAGCCCCAAGGGAAGCCCTCTAGGTTCCCGGTGGTTAATTAAGTCGTAGCTTTCAGTTGAGGATCGCAGGGAACGACTTCAGGAGATCAAAGCGAGGTCAAAGTGTTTGAAGTGCGAACAGGTAGGGGCATTGGTCCGGAGACCCGGTGTGTCCCAAGGGTCGAAATTCGGGACAGGCTAGTCAGAACAAGCCACCGCCGACAGCATCCAAGCCCCAAGCCTTCCTAGCAGATTTGTCTGATTCGTCTGAGGATGATAGCCCGTGCATCATGATTGGACACTCGGGTGATTGTGAGAGAATGGGTTACATGGCCGTCAAGAGTGGCAAGGGATACGCAAGTCCCCAGAAGACAAGCCCAGTGAAGAGAGAGAAAGGCCAGATCCCTCCAGGAGGTGACACCATCTTTGAGTGTGGGCAACATAAGGGTCTTAGCTACGAGGAGATTGTGCATCGGTTTCCGGGTTATGTGACTTGGGGCCGAACCCAGAGATCTCCATCGCTGTACCTTGCGCGGTTTCTAGACTATTGCCAGAACTACTACATCATCGATCATGAAACCATGGAAGTGCAAAGGCGAGAGATCCCTCTCGACCGAATGCCACCACCACCTGCACCGGCCCAGTCATCGATTGCAGTGCCGGCGCAATCCGCGCATAGCAGTGCTAAGAAGAAACCCTCGAACCCGCCGTTGCCTGTGCCGTGTAAGCAGTGCACTGACTTCTCTAGACAGGGCACGAACGCGTACTACACCATGCTCACGTGCAGGGATTGCGGTAAGGTCACAAAGACGAATGTTGAGAGAGAAGTGAAGGACATTGAGCAGTGCAAGCATCGGAATACGAGCAAGTTAGGATCGAACAAGGCCGTGTCAAAGGTTTTCTGCAAGGACTGCGGACATGTAATCGATGAGATGCCTAGAGAAGAGGCCAAGAAGCGACAGGAGATTGCCAAGAGCGTGGAAGCATCATCATCCATCTCCTTTGATCTTGTGTCATCGATTCACCGATCTGTGAATGAAGACGTTCTACTTGTCCCAGAAGAGGTTGTTCCCATGATCGACGAGTTTCGCACACATGTTGAAGACCACATGATTTCAGAGGGTGCGATAAGTGCTCGAGACTTGCATGCCATACTGCAAGATCGAATCGAGGCAGCCATAGTTGAGAAGGGTTTGACCCTAAGTCGATCAGCGCCAGGGGAGTCATCAATGGCAGCAGAGTCGGTGCGCGGAGGACGATGGGACAAGAGGTCGAGACCTAGATCGGACGGGGCTAGCTCAACCGCAATGCTAGCCATGAAGAGTGAAGAACCCGAGTTCATTCCCTTGGTTTTGCCCGAGATTGACATCTACGAACACCCCGATGTTTTCAGAGTATTGGATGAAGGGGCAAACAGTTGCGTCTGTTCCTCCAAGTGGATGGATAATGCCCTTAAGAAGTTAAGGGAGTTCGGGTTTGACTGCCCGTGGCAGACTTCGGAGGGAAAGAGCTTCGGAGGATTGGTGGGATCGTCTAAGACCTTAGGCGATCGGAGGTTTCCGTTCAGCATCAAGACAGCGGACCCCAATGGGGATGATCACTTTGTTTCGGGATTGCTGGACGCCCACATGCCCGGGGGTGAATCAACAGCTCCCCTCCTCATGTCCCTGTACGCCCAGTCGATGCTGGGTATAAGCAAAGACATGAAGCGGTTTGAGGCGACCATGGATTGAGGCGAAGGCCTGGTTGTGAGGCTGCCATTGTTCAGGTGCAAAGGCAGCAACCTGATGGTCATCAATCTGAGTGAAGGGTTGAGAACGAACCCCAGTCTTCCCAAGAAGATAAGGCAGTACCGAATTTCGGAAACGATGCCGCACATTGTGGATCGTATGGTTGCCCCGGACTGTTTGCCGGAAGCCATGATGGCACGGAGCGGAGGCCACGTGGAGGTGGCCAGTGTAGGTGCCAATTGGAATGTTGCTGCGCGATCTTACTTGAGAGACCCCTCTGATGAGGCGGCGAGGGCGATTGCGCGGGATGTTTTTGATGGACCTGTCGAGGATGATGCTCTGGTTGTGGTGATTGACACCCTGAAGATTTATAATCCTGAGAAGGGTGGTAAGGGTAAGCAGGATCAGCGCTGGCATGTGGGCTCTCACGCGGCTAATCTCAATGGATGCGTGAGCGACGATCGCATTGTGCGTGTTATGCGTGATGTCATTGCTTTCGTTCGTGAATGCCCTGGCCGAAGCGTTTTTATCTTGTCCCTTTGCAATCAGAGTCGTCACAGGTCCGTCGCAGTGGCAGAGCACATCGGTTATAACCTGAATTGCAGCGTGACACATACCGGGCAGTACAACGGTTCGTGGTCTGCGATGAATGGACCTTGCCGTGGATGGTGTAACATGTGCCGCCACATTGGTGATGAGGTCAGAGCGGAGGCTCAGGGTATCTACAGCTCCGTAGCAGATCGTATCAGTTCCATTTCCGGCGAAGCTCCGGAGTGGTTTTGGATCCATGGCGACGTGACTGCTGGTTCGGCTACCCCTAAGGCCCCTGTGACCCCACCTAAGGTGAAGACGAAGGCCATGCCGAGAGAGCCGGCGAATCCGCCACCGAGGGCTGTACCTCCTGCGACTCCCCCGCCGAGGGCTGTACCTCATGATTATGCGGTTCCTACTGCGAAGGTTCCTGGTGTTCTTGCTGCGAAGGCTATCGCCCCATCTGTCCCTGCCATTGCGAAGTCATCTGCTGTTGCTCCGAAAGCTGTTCCGTCAGCCCGTGTCACAGCGAGACCGTCTGGCTCAGCTGTTCCCCATCCTCCAACTCCACCGCCATCGAGGAGACAGGCAGAGGCATCTTCATCGTCGAATGCCAGGTTGGAAGATCAGGTGCAGAGCTTGACGCGGAAGGTCGAGAGGCTTAGGAGCGAGATGAATGCACGCGGTCGCGATGATCCGAGGGATGATGGCCGTGGTCGGCGCAGGTATAGGCGTGACAGCAGATCGCGTTCGAGGGTGCCAGAGCCAAAGACGCCACCCAGAAGATCACGAAGTCGATCCCCTCATGATGCACGTGGCCGTGGGTCGAGGGATGCCACCGATGGACGTGGTCGTGGGTCAAGTTCCGATGCGAGAGGGAGCGCCGATGCACGAGGCCGATCAGAGGAGGCATGGAGACAGCTCCCGGTTTATCGCAGAGGCGACGATTCCAGTTGGCGTGATAGGGTGAATTATTTTGGGTCTGTGACAGACGAGTGGCTTGAAGAGATCGCTACCCCATTGACAGCCCTGAATCTTCAATCGGAACGCCGTAGTGTGCGACGCTTCAATTCGATAACATGGATCGGGCCGGGACCGGCATCGCAGAACTCTGAGCTGAACATGAAGGTCGTGCTATTGGATACCCAGGCTCCGGAGTGCCCTCTCTTTACCTTGAAGGATGCAAGGCATTATAATTGGAATGAGCATGTGTACATCCGCTATCGCGGCGAGTCGGAGTGGCACTACTTTCGTGCTGGTGAGATTGGCTCTACCAGGATTCCTCGGGAGGCAGACCTTGTGGTGCAGTTGTCGGTGCCGGCTTCCAGTGTCACCCGAGAGTCTCGCGGGCCGAGGGCATACATGGTTGAGCACCCGGGGTTGATGAGTAGAGGGCAACAAGCTTTCTTTGAGAAGCAGGTTCAGTTGGTGAAGGAGTCAGATCGGTTTGCAGCCAAGGTGATTGCAGAAGGGTCCCAAAGCGCGCCCGGTGACCCCGAACACCCGATCTTCCCAAATGCTAAGCCAAGCATCACTTCGCTCTGGATTCACGACGCAGCTCCAATCAGCCAGCCACCCATCAGTTGGAGAACATCAAGCGAAGGAGCTCAAGTGGAACCGACTGGTCCACGAGGTGGCCGAGCATCGGCCCGGGATAGTGATCTACAAGGTGGTAAATCCTAAGCCACATGTGTGCAGGGATTTGTTCAGTGAATCAGACGCTTCGGGGATTACGGTTGGAGTCATTGCGCCATTGGGAAGATTGGAAGCGGACGCGATTGGAGCAGAAGTCATTGAGCTTTCGGGAGATTCGTGCATTGCATGCGTTGGACCGAAGGCCAGCGACTTGCAAGCGAGAGTTCAGTCGTGGTTTGAAGGTAAGGGTTTTACTCCCAACGCATTTGTGGAAACGGCATCAGAATCTTTCCGAGATCACATGATTGCTTTTGCGGAAGAGTGCTATCTCGACGACAGGGCTGAAGCATTCATGGTAGCAGATCCTGATGGTGACGCCGATGATGAAGATGCTGTGATGGAACCCAGTCGTGGTGACGATGATCGCGGCAACCCCGAACCGAGCTTGCCTGCAGGAGATGTTGGTATCCTAGAGAACCAATGGCTTGAAAGCCTGCCACTGCCTGGTGTTCCCAAGAACGAAACCCAAAGAAGAGCCGAGTGGCGTCGACTGCCCCAGAAGGTGAGAGTGGCCATACGCCGGTTACATCGACAATTCAACCACCCCGCGCCTAGAACGCTAGTAGCTATCCTTAAGGCTGGAGGTGCTGCTAAGGAGTTCATAGAGGCAGCCAAATTGGCAAAGTGCGATGCATGCGAGAAGACGGGACAGAAGGCTAGGCCACATCCTGTAGGTTTGCCTTCGACATACCAGTTCGGGGAAGTTGTTGGGGTTGACGTGCTAGAATGCATGGATTCGAAACGCCAGAGATACCAGTGCCTGAACATGGTAGACATTGCAACTGGATTCCAACAACTCGAGCTCTTGCGACCTGTGACATCGGAGAATCACGGACCGCCACCTTCAGAGATGTGCCTTGAAGCATTCCAGCGGTGGATTGCATGGTCGGGATTGCCTCGGATCGTGACAGCAGACCGGGGAACCCACAACAGAGGACAGTTCGTAAAGTTTCTTTCGGAAAAGGGGGTAGATGTTCGGTTCGCGGCAACCGAAGCACCGTGGATGATAGGAAAGGTAGAGCGTCATGGAGGGCTCGCGAAGGCAGTGATCAGACGTGTGTGCCATGAAGTGGTGACTGAAGGTAGTCAAGCGCTTCGGGGAGTGATTCAGGAAGTCATTGGAGTGAAGAACACGATGATGAATTCATCAGGGTTTTCTCCTGCCCAGTGGGTTTTCGGACGTAATCCATTGGACCCCGGATCTGTCACCAGTGACCCCGGATGGGCGGACCTAGGTGCATTGTCAGCAAAGCATGATGGATCAGAGGCTTTCCAGGCGAGGCAGCAGGCTAGGCTTGCAGCGAAGAAGGCAATGATTCACTTGGATTGTTCTAGAAGAATACAGAAGGCGCTGACGAGGAATGCCTCCACATTCAAGGAGGAGTATCGGCCGGGAGACTATGTGGTTTACCGCCGTGACGCTCAGGTGGGAGGCACGAAGTGGTCCAGCGTGTCCAGAGTGATAGGCCAAGAGAATGCGGAAGCAGTGTGGGTAGTGAATGCAGGGGTTCCTGTGTTGTGCTCAATCCACGCACTGCGGCCTGCCGGGGAAGAGGAAGTCTTGTCCCACTGCCTGTTGAACGGGATTCCAGTGCTGCCTGAGTCTTTGACTGAGGGTCCCAAGGGCAGAAGGGGATGCGTTGAAGTGAGGGAAGATGATGAGATTGATGTCAGTGATGAGAGTGAGAAGCAGCCGAAAGCACGGATAAAGCGCAAGCAGGAAAAGTATGACAAGAACATCACATCAAGCAGCAGCAGTGATTCGTCATCCAGCAGCAGTGATGAATCGTCGCCCGATGGTGAAATGGCAGAAGATCCAATAAGTAAGACGGGCGACTTAGCATGTGAAGAACCGGCGGAGGAAGCAATGAACGCCGTGTTGAGAGAAGAGCGAGAGTCTATGCAGCTCATGGTTGAGGCACTAGCAGACAAGCTACTGAAGGACAACGATTTCACGCCGAGTTCAGGTAGAGCACTTCTCCGAAGCATGAAAGCCATGTGGAAGCTTGAGAAAATGGCGGATCGTGCCAGGCCAAACCCGAGGCTAGCGGATCACATGAGTTTCGGAGCCTACCGTCATGGAGGTTCATTCGGAGTCACCAATGCCACAACAAGGTACCCTTCCGTGGCAAAGTACCTGAACAGCTACATGCTTGCTAGGTGCCGAGAGAGTGGAACAGCGGTAGAGAAGTGGAATTCGGTCACAATCCTTTTCGGGAACGAAAGTCCGACTGCTGTTCAGTCTGACAACCAGAATTCCCAGGGAACATCGAATTACTTGTATTGTGACGGGAATTACTCAGGTGGTGCTTTGTGGATTAGAGACAAGGATGCCATCCACAACAGCGCTGAGGACACAGCGCGTGCATCAACATGGCACACAGAAGAAGGATCCATTGAGGGTGTGAAAACGAGAACCCGTGGGCGATTGATTCATTTCAATGGGAAAGTCAAGCATGGTGTGTTCGGAACTAAGGGCGAAAGGTTTGCGATTGTGTGCTTCACAGTTCCGACTCTGGATGAATCAACAACACCATTCATGCAGAATCTAGGGTTCTATCCTGAGCCCGATTGTGCCGTGAACGTAGCGGTAGAAGGTGATCCTGAAGTCGAGAAGACAACAGAGGAACAGCAGGTACAGCCTGATGACATGATGAAGGCGTGTGAGCGCAAGGACCACTGGAAGGTTGGACAGAACATGCATTTCCGGATACATGTGACGCCCCGTCGACACATGTACGAGCCTAATTGAGAATTTCCTTGGTGATCTCAGTAGGATCGGTTACACAAGGGAAACACATCGATTCTTTCAAGACGGAACGCATGATGTGGTGAATGATGAGTGGGGTAGAATTGCAGAGGCGAGCGAGGTCACCGACCAAGCATGGACAGGGTTCAGTTTGTTCCGCACCCGGAGCGTCAGCCCGGTGGATCTGTCATCATTACCTGAGATTCCGAAGGAAAACCCAAAGTTCCAAGCGTTCGTGGCAGAGCGTTTCGGACCGGGAGATGAAGGCGCGGGAAAGAAGCCGCGGAAGCTGAATTTCAGCAAGTGCGATGACCAAGTCAAGGAAGGCCTCAAGCAGGCGCGAAAGGAGGAATGGAACAAGTATCAGCATTACAATGCAGCGATTCCCATCCGAGGGGAGATGCTTCAGAAGCTGCTGAGCGAAGGACATCAGCCGATTCCGAGCCAGTGGATTGATGTAGACAAGAACGAATTCATGAAGGGCGGTGAAGGCTACAAGCCGAAGTATCGCAGTAGGCTGGTGGCATGCGGCCATCTGGAGAAGGTGAGCCGTGATGAGCTTCGTTGCGATTCCCCGACGGCTGATGCCGAAGTTCATTGTCTCATTGCTAGCTATGCAGCGTTAAGAAGGTTGAAGCTGTACTGCGGTGACATATCGAGTGCCTACTTCCAGGCTTCTCCGATGGAAAGGATTCTCTTGATGAGGCAACCGTCAGGAGGATTGCCCGGTGTGCCCGAGGATGCCATGCTCCTGTGCAGACTCCCGATTTACGGGACAATGGATGCAGGTCGGGGATTTTACACCAGGTTGTGTTCGGAGGCAAAGGCGGAAGGGTTGTCAGTCAGCCGTCAGCAAGATTGCGCCGGGGTTGTACTATTTGGTCGGGTCGGACGGTCTGCCGGCGATAATCCTCGCTACCCACGTCGATGATCTACTGTGGTGTGCGACCCAGGAAGGACACGACACGATGCAGTCGATCCTCTCCAAGTTCGATGTAGGGAAGATCGAGCACACGGATTTCCGGTTCTGCGGTAGGAGGTTTAGGCAAGCCGAGGATTTCTGTGTCAGGATTGATGCGGAAGACAACACCCGCCAAGTGAGAAAGATCAGCATCCCAGTAGGGCGCAAGGCGACCGACCGAGCGAGTGAGGCCGAAACGACGAGCCTAAGGAGCGTTGTGGGGTCGTTGGCTTGGGTTGCACGGTTCGCCAGGCCGGATTTGTGTTACAAAGTCAATTGCCTGCAGCGGGCATGCTCCTCAGCGACAATCGCGGATTTGAAGGAGGCCAACAGGGTCGTGGAGCTGGCTCAGGCCGATCAGGATAAGTCTCTGTTTTACCCTGCGGGGGAGCTAGATTGGAACGATATCTGTGTGGTGTCGTTCTCCGATGCCAGCTTTGCCCAGGAACAGGGATTCCGATCGCAACAGGGCCGATTGCACTACATCACAGTGCAAAGTGAGGCAGACAACAACGAGCACGTAGCCCACATCCTTAGCTTCGGGTCTACCACGATCAAGCGGGTGTGCCGAAGCACCCTGGCGGCAGAAACATATGCCATGCAGACTGCGGTCGAAAGTGGGGACCGGCTGAGGGCCATACTCTGCGAGCTCCGTGGCCAGCTTCCCTCGTTGAAGGGCTGGCTAGAAGAGACACAGAGGAGGATGAAGCACCTCTGGGTTTCAGACTGCAGGAGCCTCACAGACCACTTAACCAGCGCGCAGCTGAACAAGGTGGCAGATAAACGCCTCGCCATAGAACTGTCTGCGATGAGGCAACAGCTTTGGATCGAGGAGGCCGAGTCCTGGAAGGTGTTGGCGCCATGCGGCGACAAACTTCGCTGGACCGACACAGCGACACAGCTCGCTGACGCACTGACTAAGTCGCTAAAACCGCATCAGCTTTTCAAGCTCATGGCGGATGCCACAGTGCAGCTCTCGGACCCAACGCGAAAGCTGACAAAGAGCGAAGTCCAAGCGCTACAGTCGTGAGTGCAGCGTTGCATGATGTATAGCGGAATGCGAGGAATTGTGAGCTAGTAGTTACCGGAAATGGCATCTGGTAGAAAGCGCATTGTACAGATTTTGATTTGGAAGGCTCAGCGACGTCACAAAGTGACCGGGCCCAGCACGCATCAGTAAGTAAGACGGGTGAGAGATTTACCCTGTTTTCTACATGTATAGCCTGAGTGCGTGCTTACAGTCATGTCTTGATCTTGGCAGGCGGTTTTTGTATAGTTGTAAACGTACTCGCCGTCGCCATTACGACTCAACAGGGCCCTTGAGCTAGAGTGCAAAAATAGCTGAGCCATTGCGTTTCATTGCGGATCAGATTCAAACTTTTGCTTCCGTAGCCAACACTCCCACACTCCAATCGACCACGTCTGAAGCTTGGTGCGGTACAATAATAGTACAGTAGCACAATAGTAGTACAGTAGAAATAATACAGTAGTAGTAGAGTAATAGTACAATAATAGTGCAGTAGTACAATAGTAATCACAACAGTAGTACAGTGGTAGTACAATAGTACTACAGTAGTAGTACAATAATAGTACAGTAGTACAATAGTAGCACAATAGTAGTACAGTAAGTAGTAGTACAGTAGTAGTACAGTAGTAGTACGATAATAGTACCGTAGTACAAGAGTAGTACAGTAGTAGTACAGTAGTAGTACAATAATAGTGCAGTAGTACAATGCAATACAACAGTAGTACAGTGGTAGTACAATAGTAGTACAGTAGTAGTACAATAATAGTACAGTTGTACAATAGTAGTACCGTAATAGTACAGTAGTAGTACAGTAGTAGTACAGTCGTAGTACAGAAGTACAGTAGTACACTAGTAGTACAGTAGTAGTACAGTAGTAGTACAGGAGTACAGTAGTACACTAGTAGTACAGTAGTAGTACAACGGTAGTACAGTAGTACAGAAGTACAGTAGTAGTACAGTAACAGTACAGAAATAGTACCAATAAGCAAAGCATAAAGCCAGTGAGCACATTCCCCCAATAAGCAAAGCATAAAGCCAGCGCCTGAAACCCTAAACCTTAAACCCTGGCAACCGTTAAACCTTGAACCCTAAACCCTGACAAACCCTAAACCCTAACGAATCTTAAACTCCTAAACCTTAACAAACCCTAAACCTTAAACCCTTCCCAAAGGGGGGTCAGTCCAGATTCGACCCAAAATTGAATTTTTTATACAAGCTTTAGTACTGGAGAAGCCTTTTTCGAGCAAGGGTCCAATTCCCAATTCGGCGGTTCACCCTAGCAGACCCCCCAATAAGCAAGGCATACAGTAGCAGTACAATAGTAGAATAGTAGTACAGTAGTAGTACAGATTTCATTCCTGACGCCCCAATAAGCGAAACAATTCTGCAAAAGATTTTCGGGCTCCAAGGCCAGGGTTTTAGGGTTTGGGTGGGGGCTTCAGGTCGTGGCTGCCTTAAGATTGACCATCAGCAGACAGCACAGCCACAACCCAAAAAATCCACCAGCCAAAAAAAAACGCATCAATTAGAACACCCAAATTTTGTTACCGGTTCGGAATTAGCCCCGCAGAAAACGCATTAATTAGACTTATATTCCTAAACCGACCCCCACATTATGGCGCCACCAGGCACGGAGAGGTGCTGTGCTGCTACGTCACGCTCGTGTCGCCCTTGTGAGCGGATAAGGTCCCTTTTCGGGCACCCTAAGCAATAGGATTATATTATACGGACCCAAAAAGGGACCATAATATTGACAACCACCCACATACATTTACAACATTCACGCAAGCATACTAAAACTACGGCGTTCATTTTTCCCGATCGCCAAAGAAAGTCCAGTCTACTGCAACTTACATCGCGTACGGGGCGCGCAGCGACAGCAAAGAAGGTATTCGGCAAGTTCTTCAACTTCGCTCAGTGTCGGCTGCCCGTCGCTACCCGGCTGTGCTGGCGCTCGCCAAGCCGCCTAGCAGCGTGGACGCGAGCGCGCGCTGCTGCGCGCAGCTCAAGAACATCCACCCACCAGCAGCACCACCAACCTGCCGTAGCGGCAGTGCGCATTGCGCGCGAGCTGGAAAAGACCTCACGTGGACAAGCCGGAAGTTTGACAATTACCCATGTGTTTGTACCACGAACTGCATCATGAAAGGCATGTCCACATGATCCACATGCACATGACAGAAGCAGCCCTTCAGGTCCCAGCCAACGGGAAAGTGAAAGTGAGGTTATAAGAACAAATTCAAATTGAGTAGCGGGTCCAATACATCCGAGTGTTTGCACTGTGCGCACGTCCACGACCTCAAGAAAAAAGACGCGCGCAACAGGCACCACCCGCACTGTGTGCAGCAATCGCTTCAGCATGGGCCACGACCGTAGTGGAGCCAACTCTCCGTAGCCCACCGGCGTAGGACCTGCCGGCGGGACACGAAATGGGCAGGAGCAAGCAACAAATTAGGCCCACCACAGGAGGGATTTGAGGTGTCTCACTGTTAGAGCTTTGGCATTCATGAGCTCGGATGCAATTGACTGAGGTGTTTCCAACGTGCTGCAAAAGTTGTGTGCCTCGGCTTGCAAGTATGAACATTCGCTACAGCATCCGGCGGAACCCACATCACTTGAGAACACTAAAGAACACTTGAAGACATCTAGCCGAGGTAGTAGTAGTAAGTAGTAGTTGTCGTCGGCGTCGTCGTCGTAGTGCGAGCAATGGCAGCAGCAGTCGCACGAGAAATGAAAGCAGCAGGGTTGGCTGTAGCAATCACATCCTCCTGTGATTTGTGTTTGTATTTCCATGCGTCTGCTGACACTAAGGCCTACCTCAAAAAGGAGCGCGACATTTGTGGTCATGACATTGATTGCGACATCCGCCCCTTGTCTCGTGAAGCGAGCAACAATGAGCAACATGAATCATGCATCGAAGTTTGTTGATCGTGACAGGTGCCAATGAAGCCGTTTGTCCACCTTGGTATTGGAAGTCAGCATCAGCATGGCCAGAAAATTTTCACGAAGAAATTGGTGGAGCCTATGTGAAAGAGAAGCTTCGGCTCGATCTGCTAGTTGCAAGACTTTCGTGTGGCGTGTTGTGCATTGCATGTTGTGGGTTATCCAGTTATCCATACGTGTCCAGGATGGGCACGAAGATTCTTCGGCGCAGACTCCCAGAATGGGAAGTGGTTCAGTGCCAGCGAATTGAGGATGCTCTTTTGTGGGAAAAGTACACCGCCAAGCGAGCGCAGCCTTCATGCCTGCACTAGATTCAGGGGTCTTCGACTTCGACGCTTGTGTTCGATTCTTATGGTGACTCTGTGACAGGCTTCGAGAAAAGTCTGTCACTTGCGCACATGTCTCACCTGATGCTTGGATGCATGGAACAGTGGCTGCAATGTGCTTTGGACGGTCCAATGATAGCATGTCATGTGCTTCTTTACTTGTCCTGTGTGTCTTGGGCAGGAAACCGCCGAAAGCATTCAATACTCTGCCAACACCACCTTGGACCACAAAGTCAACGAGGTCTGGTTGCTCCATGGTCCACTGCCAGAAGGTTTAGCCTGAGTGTTTTCCCCTTTTGGCGTGCCTTCCGGGCGCCTCGTTGTGGGATCTTTCTCTGCTTATAAGGCACCTCGGAAGAAGCAGCTAAAGCGATTTCTCGAAGCAATTTCTTGCCCAGCAGCGGTGGATGCTTCGGATCTGGTATTTATTTCGCGGATGATGCCAAGAAGAGCAATCAGTATGCTAAGGGCAGGACGGACCCTCTGACTTGACCTTGCTGGCAGGAACTGGATTTGGAAGTAGTCCGTGTTCACGGGCAGCACGTTTTGGAGCCAACAGCCTGTACCCGCATCAGCGGTACTGTAGCCGAGGAAGATGACTGCAAGATCATGCTCCTATGCAGAGTCACCTTGGGCAGTGTAAAGATGCTGCCTAAGGGCCAGGATAGAAGTGCTGATCGATTCGCTGATGATCCAAATGTTGACGCTTGCTTCATTTGACAAGTCCCTCGTTGCGCTACTCATATATCCGACCCACGAAGCCATCAGGATTCCATATTGGGCTGCACTGACACGCGGGAGTTCGTTGTGTACGACACCTCGCAGATCTACCCTGAGTACATCATGCTCCTTGTCGAAGCAGTCGTACATTCGTACGTGCTCGTGATTTCATGCTGCAAGTGCATGCTGCGGGAAGTTGATTGGAGCCTGGCTTTCCAGGTACTACAAAGAATCCAGCAAGCTTGCTTGAACCAGTGTGAGCCTAGTGCTGAAAAAGAGAACGCCCATGATTGCAAGCAGTTACGTAAGAGAAATGACAAGCATACATTCGTTGTCCGATGATCCAGACTCGAAGTACGAGGTCTTCTGGCTCAAGCATGATGATGTGGTAACTTCATGCCACGCCCACTGCATGTCTGCGGCAGTCGTCGCGCAAAAGGTTGCTGAACTGCGCCCCTTGCTTCAAAGAAGGTGTACAGTGTACTCAGTTTGATCTAGAGCATGCTTTGTTCTAGTTAGTCACAGCAGCGGCACAGGGCATGCTTTGGCGTCTCTAAGGCGATGATGCGCAGAACATAGCACAAGAACAGAGAAACGAGACCGTGCGAGAAATCTTTGAGCGCCTGGACGTGCCTCGGCTTTACAGCGTGGCTTGCATTCCCGTTACGCTGAGCTGCATTTGTGAGATTGTCGCAAGGACAACGGTAGTGGTTCCCTAGACCGATCTGAAGTGAAAAGTCTTCTGCGGCAGCTCAACAAGGCCCAGTGCCGCCTTGCGTGCCCGTAGCACTGTTCAGTGGAGGTCTTTGTGGCGTTTTCTTTTTGACACGCAGGGCCACCCGCCGACGGAGGAGGAGCTGACGTTTGTCATGAAGATGGCAGGCGGGTTCACCGTAGGAGACGACACTGAGACTGCTTTGGAGCAGCCCCTTACAAGACGCAGGTGAAGGGTCGGTGCAGCCAGGCAGGACTAGAGCGGCCACTCGTCAACTATTGCAAACCCATTCAGGGAGACTCCACGTGTGATGTCGTTCCGGTGCTTTTTTTGACCAATCGTTCCACTGAGGATACCAGAAGCCTTGAGATTGGCAGGGACAATCTCATGTCTGCAGTGACGTGCTGGCGAATTTACCAATCCTCGTGAGACTCTCAGGCTGCTGCATGTGTAGTCCTCTCAGGCTGCTGCATGTGCGACTGCAGTGTCGAAGCGTGCTGATGGTCGAGGTTTGCAAATGAAAAAAGTATGGGTGTGATACTCTTCAAGAGCCTCGCCGCACCCGCGGGCAGTTGATGACCTTGTGGCAGGGTTGAGTCCGCGCTGCCATTGTTCTAAGTTCTACAGCATTGATAAGGTTTACCATGTATCTAGTATCACAGTGGATGGGTTCATGGATGAGACTCCGAGGGGAAGGGCTGATGCAGAAATGATCAATGCAAATGTGCAGTTCATAAGACGACTGTGGAGGCTGTCATGTTACGTTTGGCGGTTGTGTCTTGACATGTTTCACACGCAAGGAAATTTGATCCAGAGAGCACTGGAAGGCTAGACCGAGAGCAGCTCAAGGCCGGTTCAGAATTATTAAAACTAATATAAATCATCCAGCATCCAACATGGATTAATTCACTTGTGAGACAGCTATTGCCCTGCTTCGTTATCCAGCCATGCAAGAGGCAAAAATATTAGCACCAATACAATATTCAGATTGATATTAATATGAATATGTCACTAACATGCTTTCTGAGCAGAGTTGTGTCAGCTTTTTGGGTCGAGCAAGTGGATGGCCCTTAGGCCGTTTCAGGCGAGTTTGTTGGGCGGCTCCCTGGTTTCTCTGTTCCTCCGAGCGGCAGAGGATTTGCTTCCCGGCTCCTTCGAGAGCCCTTCTCTGCCTTCCATCGTCTGCCCGGAGCTCGACTTCCCGGGTCAGATTGATCCCAGGTCGCTGTGCCTTGGAATTCTGATCGGCCTGCTCCTTGGCCCACTCATCGACCTCCTTTACCTGTTCCGGGTGTGGTGGGCTGCAACCGTCCGGGAAAGGGTCGTGCTGCTGCGTGCCCAGCCGGGCCCCCTCTTTCGGATTCTCTGATTGTATGAGCAGCCTCCACCTGGCTGTGCACCAACTGCTTGCAAGGGTAACCGACCTCACTGCCGAGGTGCGGCAACTTTCTGGAGAAGTTCGTGCTTTGCAGCGGCTCGTGGAAGGCCGCCTCGGCCCTCAGCCTTCCGCCTTGGGCGACTTCTTGGGTGCTGATCCTGGGCCTCCTTCGGGTTCCCTTACAGCTCCTCTTCCTCGGGCACCTGCCCAAGCACCTGCTTCCAGCCCCCAGCGAGCCACCGAGTTGGCTGCTGCACTTTCCGCGACTGCTCCGGGCCAGCTTTCTGAGGCCGACCGTCGGGCCCTTGCCGTGCGCATCGGGGGTTGGTTTAGGCGGGTTCTAGCCGGGGGTCATCGGGGTCCTAGCGGCCGCGAGGAAAATCCGCTTGCCAGCCGTGTCTACCTGGTTGCCCGGGACCACCAGGGGACGAGCCACAACCCGCCGCTCCTCTTCCGCTCCTTTGGTGCTGCAAAGGCCTTGGTGAAACCAGCCGGCTACGTGTCGGAGCGCGCAGTGTTTGTCGGGCTGCCCTCCCAGTGGGAGGCCGCTGTTGTTGCGGAGGCTGCCGGGCTAGAGCCGCCAGCGGAGAGGCATGACTGATCCGGGCGAGTCCTCTGAAGATGCCGAGAGACCCCGTGAGCTTCACTACGTCGTGGCCAGGTCTTCTCTCAATTTTGACTATGAACTGGGGGTCCTTGCTGTTGGAGACGGCACGACCCGCCGCACCATTTCTTCAATTCTTGTGGCGCCGTTTGAAGACCGCGTCCTGGCAATTTTTCCTCACCTGGCTTGGGACAAAAAGCCAAACAAAAGAAAGCTCCCGGTTGGGCCCTTCACGAAGCCAGTGTTGGTTGAGGTCGCCTGTGCCTCTTCCCTTGACCGCTCTGTCGTGGCTGAGGAAGGCACTCGAGTCAAGGTTTGGTTCGGCATGCTTGCCAGTTCTTTGGCCGAACAGGTTGTTTTCGATACAATTGAGGCCCCTGACATTGTGTTTGGGTCTGCCGAGTCTCCGGCTTTGCCCTTCGCCGGTGCCCTGCTTGAACTTGCTGAGAATCAGTTCGGTTACCAGTCTGCCCTGAGCTCCGCTCCCTTGCCTGCAGCTGATCCCTTTGAGGCTCGCTTCCGTGCTTTGGAAACTACGCTTGGGCAGCTCAGTGCCAGTGTGCAGCAGCTTGTTGCAAAGGAGCCGGCCGAAAAGGCTCCAGCAGGCGCCCGCGCTAAGGCGAACCCCAAGGCAAAAGCCGTGCAGCTGAAGCAGGCTCCCCAGGCCGGTGTCGGGTCGATCCCCGGCACGCCCGTCCGGGCCGTGCAAAGGAGGTTCCGGGCCTCGATCCGGCAGTCGTCCGTGCCGCTCTTGATTCAGGTGTTGCCCCGGCCGAACTCCGAGCTCATGCAAAAAGGCCGTTCTGCCCTCGGTGATTTCCCGACTGCCGCTGCCCACCCTGTGCTGGGAACTGGGCTTGGTGACGGCTCTGACTTTGGGGGCAGCCAGGACTCTCGCGGAGGCCCTCTTGAGGATGCCCAGCCGGGCCCTCCGATAGAGCAGGCCGTTGTCGTGCTGACTGGGCTCATGAAGCAGCTCGTTCAGGATAAGCGCAAGCCCGCCGACCGTGCCGCCAGCCTTGAAGCCGCCTTGGACCTAGCCGAGGGTGCCACTTCTTCAGAGGGCTATGGGTCTTCCAGCGGCTCTCGCTCGAAGGGCGCCGACTACAGGCTTTTGCGGGAGAGCCTTTCAAAATCGCCAGAGCTCATCCATCAGGAGATCGAGGGCCTGCTTGATGAGGACCTTCTTTCCCGGCGTGCCGTCGGCTCCTTGAGTGCTGCTCAGAGTTCCGCTCGAGCCTGGGTTGAGTTCAGAAGCCGTGTCAAGAACTACCCGACCACAGTTCGCATGATGTGGTGCCTAGCCGGCATCTTAGATGCCCTCCGGGACGAGAGGGTTGAGGAGGCTCGTGCCAGAGTCTGTTTGGGGCTGGCTGCTTTGGACCAAGCCTGCATCGATTCGGGGTCCTGGGCCTATGCCCAAGAAATCACTTTGGAGGCGCCGCCTCCCCTTGGGTCGTTCCAGGGCCGCAAAGTCTTGATGGACCCGCTCGAGAGTTACCACACTCGCTTGCTGAGCGGCCGGTGGTCGGATCTCCTCCTCCACAGGGCCAAGGAACCGGAGAGCTTAAACGCAAGCTGGGGAAAAACCGTGGAGCTGAGCCCAGCAACCGAGGCGGTGGAGACGAGGACCAAGGAGACGGAGGCAATCGGGGAAAAGGCCGTGACGGGAAAGGCCGGAATCCGAACGCCCCTCCGGGCGACAAGCCAGGCCCCTCCGGGGGCCAAGGAAAGTGACGTTTTTGCACCACGTGTGGCTGCCGCCGCCGGGCCGAGCCATGCCCCTGCCTGAGACGACAGCCGCTTCTTTCAATGCACGCTCTTTTGCGAATTCCTTGACAGAGCTCCTGGCTCACGGGACTTTGTCCTTTTGCGCCCCTTCCCGCAGCCCCGCCTCCTCCTTTGTTGACGAGGCTTTCTTTTCTTCTTCTTTGCTAGCCTGCGAGGCAACTGCTGCAGCCACTGCGGGCTGTGACCCCTGTGCCCTTCGACTGACCGCCTGCCTTTTCGACCGACTCCTGGCACTTCCTTTGAACCGCGTCGGGCGTGGAGCTGCCTGCTCTCCTTTTGCTTTGCGTGGCCCTGGGCCTTCAGCTGCTTGCATGGGCCGTTGTTGGGAGAGGCTTGCGCTACGGCTGGCTTCCTGGACGGACCATCCGGTGGCGCTGGCTGACATGGGAAGGGCGGCCGGCAAGGTCGAGAAGATAGAAGAGCAGCTTTCTGCTTTGCAAGCCGCCGCCGACAAGCCTTCTGTTGCCTTGCCGAGCCTGGCCCCTGCCAAAGACATCGAAGCCAGCCGCCTCGACCCGTGCCCTTTCTTGGATGACCAGCTCCGGCAACTGTACGTGGATCCGGAGGCCTCCGCCATAGGGTTTGCCGACCTCCCTTTCGCCCCCCTAGGGTAAGGTTTAGGTCCCGAAACAAGCAAGCCCGCCTCGAGCTCCTTGCCCTTCTTGACGCATCCGAGACAACGCTCTCTGGACGGCTGTTGTGGGCTGTTCGCTGTTCCGAAAGACGCCTCGCGAGACCAACTCATAGTCGACGCCAGGCCATTCAACAGTGTGCAGGTCGGTGACAACAGGTGGCTTGCTCTGATGCCCACTTCAGCCGGGCCTGGAACTTCGGGATGGTGAAGCCTTTTGGGCCTCGGGCACCGACTTGAAAGATTTTTACCACAATTTCTTAATTTCGGAAGGCAGGGCCCGGCTTTACCGCTTCGTGGGCACCTTTGCCCCTCGCGAGCTCAAGTCCTTGAAGTGTTTCCGGCCAGAGCTTTTTCGGTGCAAGCAAGTCTCCGCACCCCTTTGCACAATGGCTATGGGGGACCTGAACTCAGTGAGCTTCGGCCAGGCCAGCCATCTCGGCCTCCTTCTGGCACATCGCGTTGCTCCCTTTGAGAGCCTGCTCTCCCTCCGGGGAAGGCCCAGCCGGGGCGACCTTTGCTTGGGTGTCGTCATCGACGACCTCATTGTGCTGGAGCGGGCTTTGCTTAGCACGGGTCCGGGCCCCTGATGGACAGAGCCTTCCAGGCCTATGCTGCTGCCCCTCTTCCGGTGCACAAGGGCAAGACCTTCTTGAAGCAGCATGCCGCCACCTTTTGGGGCTCTGACTTTGATGGTCTGTGTGGCTTTGTGCGTCCGGCCTGGACGCGGCTGATCCCGCTGGTCGGCCTCACCATATCCTGCTTGCGGCTCCCTGTGCTGACCGTCAGCCTCCTTGAAGTGCTCGCGGGCTCCTGGGTCTCGGTGCTGTCGTACCGACGCCGGTGCTTGTCTCTCCTGAACTGGGTCTACTTTCTGCAACGGGACCGCGCTCGGACCGATGTGGTGCGCATCCCCCCGGAACTGCGGAATGAACTCTTCACCCTTTGCGTCATCGCTCCTTTTCTGGTGTGCGACATGCGGGGCCAATCCTGCGGGCTTATCGCTGCCACTGATGCGTCCGACGACCGAGGGGCAGGCGTGGTCACTCAGGTGGGTCCCGCCTGGGCCCGTGAGTTGGTGAAGGGTCTTTGGAACCGACTCCTTAGACCTAGCGAGGCCATGCTTTTCAGGATGAGCTGCCGGGGGAAGCCTATCGCACCCACGCGCTTTGGACCCTGCTGGCCCGCGCGCTCCCTTTCAAATTGTTCGCCTCCTTTCGCAGGAAGGTGGGGCTGCACATAAACCTGAAGGAAGCAGAGAGCTATCTCCTCGTGGAGGAGAAGCTGGGAGCGGGACCGTGGGAAAGTGCCAGAACCGTCGGCCTTCTTGATTCCCAGGTGGTGTTAGGTGCTTTGTTGAAGGGCCGGTCGAGCTCAGCCGCGCTTAACTTGCGCTTGCAGGCCTCCCTTCCCGGCTACATTTTCTTCAATTTGCATCCTTCCTTTTCCTTTGTCGCCTCGGAGGACAACCCCAGCGACGATGACACCGACCCGCTCTCCTAGCGTGCCCGTGCCTGCCTGGTTCACCGCCGGCGCTTCCGGCGACTTCCGTCCCTTTGACCTTTTCCTCTCTGACCTTGGCTTGCTCCCTGAACAGATGCAAGGGCTTCCTCAGCTCCTGGCCAGCTTTCGGAACCGATGTGGACTGCCCCTGCCCATCCAAAGTTCGCGTCGAGAGCCCTCCGCGGACTCACCTGAAGACTTTTCTTGCAGCGCGTCCACCCCTCGGGTTTCGAGCCGGGCCCTTGCTTCCTCGAGCCTGTCTCGGTTCTTTGAGGCCTGCTCTGCGTGCCAGTTCCTGTGGCCGGGCCACCGCCGGATGCCATCCGCCATTCGCCCTTCTGAGTCTGTTTACCTGTGCCTCTTTGCTGGGTCGCGCAACGTTGCCAGAGCTTGGGTCGAGGTCTCAGGCGTGCCCGCCCTCACTTTCGACTGGACTGCCGGCTCCGCGCGTTAAGCCAGTCAAAGGTGGACTTTGAGAACTCTGCTGTCGAATTCTCCTTTGCCTTCGCCGCTCTTTGCCTTGATTTGGGCGTTCCCTTTTGGATTGATGGCCCTGCCACCTCCCTTCTTTGGGTTCACCCTGCCGCTCGGACACTCCTCCTCTCGTTCCCCCAGCCTTGCTTCTGGACTTTCGACCGCTGCCGTTTTTCCGAGCCATGGCTGAAACGCACGCGGGTCCTGACTACAGCTGACCTTCGAGGGCACGAGGCCTTTTGTCTGGGTGGCCACAAGCATCTGCAAGTTCGAGGCCGCCTTGTTTCAGGAGCTGGCTGCTCTTCTAAAGCCGCCGAAGCTTTTCCGATGAGAGCCGCCCTGGAGCTGGCTGAGAGTCTTCTGCGAGCCACCAGGGCCTCAGACCCGCGTTTGCACGATACCTGCTTCACTGGCACTCGGCGCGTAGGAGAGGCAAAGAACCCAGGGCCTCGCAAAGCCCGGCTGCCTCGGGAAGGTTCTCTCTTCGACGTCGAGCTCATCGAGCAAGCCACTTTAAGGCTCAGGGAGCAGATCTGGTATGTTTTCCTCCGCTGGCTTCGGGAGAACGTAACGGAGCAAGCTGTCGTCAGCTTGTTTCGTTGCCCTCCTCTTTTGAGCTTGCTCCTTCGAGACTATGGAGACGTACTTTACAGAACTGGTTACCCCTTGGGATCTTACAGGCAGCTCTTGGCTCACGCTCAGAAGATTTTTCCGATGGTGCGGCCTCACTTGGGCGTCGCTTGGAACATGGTGTCGAGGTGGGAAGAACTTCAGCCGGTGTCGCACCGCACACCGGTCCCGGAGGCTCTGCTTCGAGCCCTTGTGGCACTGGCTTTTATGATGGGCTGGAAAAGGTGGGCTGCCACGACGCTCGCGGTCTTTTACTTCGTCTCCAGACCTGGGGAAGTGTTGCGGGCTACTCGCAGCCGGTTGCTGACTCCCGAGGACGCCCTCGAGCCTGAACACCGTTGGCTGTACCTCCGCATCACGGCGCCGAAGAGTCGGAGGCGAGCAGCCCGCATCCAACATGTGAAACTTGACGACGTCACCGCCATGGAGCACATTTTATCTATTTGGGAAAATCTCCCGGCTGCTGCTTCCCTGTACCCTGGGAGCCCTTCTGCTTACCGCAGGCGATGGGACAGACTGCTGAGGATTCTGGGCGCACCGGCCACCGCCGCTATCACCCCTGCTTCGCTTCGAGCTGGAGGCGCCATTGCCGCTTTTCAACGGGGCGTTCCCATCTCGGATTTAATGTGGCGCATGCGGTTGAAATCGCAGGTGACGTTGGAACACTACCTTCAGGAGATGACGGGGTTCTCTGTACTGCCCGCGCTCCCTTTGCAAGCTCGCGGCCGTATAAAAGCTGCTTCCAGCTGTTACAAAGCTCTCGAGACCGAGGCCATCCACTTGAGAACAGCGCGCTACGCGGCCGCACACGGATTGGATGGAGCAGCTCTTCGTTGAGCCTGCTTTTGAAGAGAAGCAGCCGAAAATGCTGGCGGCTTCTCGAAGCCGACATTCGTTCCTGCGGAAGGGGCAAAAGACGGAAGCGACGGAACAGCATGTCACTAACATGCTTTCTGAGCAGAGTTGTGTCAGCTTTTTGGGTCCCGCCCACCCGGCCCTGGTGGGATGGAGCAGCTCTTAGTTGAGCCTGCTTTTGAAGAGAAGCAGCCGAAAATGCCGGCGGCTTCTCGAATCCGACATTCGTTCCTGCGGAAGGGGCAAAAGACGGAACCGACGGAACAGCATGAATATTAATATTGGTTTTAACCTTAAAACTTGAAATCAAAGTTAATATTGATACTGATAGTAATATGAATATGTATATTAGTATTAGGGCTTGGCAGTTGGCCACGACATGAAGTCTTCGAGATCCACTCGCAGCTCAAGTGAGTCAGGTTTCAGGGGGTCATGATTTGAAGTCCCTCTGAAGTTGATGATGCTCCAGGCGCTCCTCGAAGAGCTCAGCGCCGAAGAGGCCTGAGTTTCGGGGTCTCTTGCAGCCAGGTAGGCTGAGGCAGTGTGTTTTGGCATCCTTCACAGCTGTGGTTTCTGGCAGCGTTTCGGAGTGTCTGGAGTTCACAGATAGCCGCAGTGCTCTCGTACGGCATGTTAAGATATGTTAAGCATTGCTTGCCCCGCACCCCACACCACGACCGCACGCAACACCACCAACACGTGCGCAGTTCTTTGGGTCTGTCATAAAGAGAGTTAAAGTCATTCATGGGGCTCCTATGTTCCTGCATGCAGCATTGTTGTTTTTTCGCAGACAATGTTGGAGTTGCGTTTGGGATTGCCTTGAGCGTGCAGTTCCCAGGACGTGAGTGAGGAGGACGTAGAAACTTGGCAAAAGTTCCGAGCATGCAGCAGATTGGCGTCCTGTTGCAGTCGGCGTGGTCTTGCGTGCTCCGAGGATTTCGTTCTTGACCGTGCAGACATTCTTCGGGACGGAACGATCTCCAAGATGGAGTTGCCTCTTGCTTTCATTTTGGCCCCGTAAGCTCCTGGCCTCTTTTTCGGGTCCAAGGAACCAGGCAATAGCGGCCTGGTATCAGCGACAGAACATCAAAATCAGTGAGCGTGCTTCGGCATCTCAGCGGAGTACAGTGTCTCGGCGCAAAAACCCATGAAGAGAGCCTACAGCGTGGCTGAGCATGAATCAGAGTCCGTGTTTGCCTGGTGCAAGACATCCTGAGGTGTGCGCTATACTCTGACGCTATTTTACAATTAATGCTTTCCGGGACATGCGATAACTCCTAGCCCGCGGTCATATGTTTGGCTGTCCACAGCTGCTGCAACATTATGCAACAACTGATCTGAAGTTTATTTGCGACATGTGTTGTATGGACCCACCTTGTTTACAGATATTGATATGCAGCAGCAGGAACCATGACTCTGTATGTTTGAAAAGGCCCATTGGTTCAGCAAGGTTGTGATAGCTGAATGCAGTTTAGCAACAAGCAGGCTTGCCCAAACGTAGGCCAAGGTGAAGAAACAACCTTGACAATCAGACAGCGTCTTCTGCAGGAAGGTGCATGCATGCTTGAAGCATGCACGCATGATTTCTTGCATGCTCGTGTTCTGCATTGCGGTGTAACTATGCCAAGGGCCAAGTGCCTGACAAGGAGGTTGCGCGGCACTACATTGTTAACACTCATAATGTCAGCCTGAATGTGGAAGCATTTAATTTTTTGAGTATGTTTACGGCACTGCCTTATCAGGACACTGGCGGTGCAACTTGTTTCACCCGGTTCTGTAGCGCCCACGTTTCCTCCAGGTTGCAGCTGCAGAAGCACTCGGAAAAAATGAACTATCAGAGTTACGGTAGGACAAGCTTGTCGTTGTCCCCTTCCTGGATCCTGTCACCGGAGATATGCGGAGCGGGCCGTGTCTGGCTGTTGCTTGTGTCCATTGAAATCCAACTGCACTCTCATGTCCCCGCACCGTTGCAACTCGCTGTGGCTTCGTATCGGCATTGAGTCTTCTTGTCGATCATCAAGCCGGTTGGGCGGACGACCTTCGACACCAGCCTCTGTAGTCGACACACACGGATGAGAGCATCATGATAGGATCAAATTGTCGGCCCGTCTCGGTGTGCCTCGCTGGCGGAGCTTTCGTGAGATATCGATCCTGGGGCAATGCTCGCAAAATCGAGAACATAAAGGACAAAAGATGATTCAGGTAAACTTGCACGACGGGAGCGGTGATCGGCCTTGCCGACGAAGGAGATGGCGGGATCAGGGGTGTCCGTAAGCCTAAGTCGCCCAGACCCTCACGCGTCTGCGGTATCGTGGGATGCTCACCTAATTCATCTGACGTAAAGTAAACCATCTTGAAGCTGGTGACTGGAGATGTGTGCTTCTCCAGGCCACTGGGAGTGTAAAGACAGCGTGCCGAGGGGTTCTTGTTCCCGCCTCAGATATCTCCCGCCGAACGGGACTGAGGTTCCAGCACGTCCATTTTCAAGGAAGAGTCATGCCAAAAATTCCTGCCTGCATGTCGTAGTTTGAATCTCAGCGGATGATGAACGTACTGCCCTGGATGACAACAAGCGAGGATCATGACAGGTCAAGTGGCAGTGCTTTCACAGGTAGATCACAAAGCAGAAATCATCAGTTTAGGGCTGCTGCGCCTGCAAGAGAAGGCTCGGAAAGGCACAGGTCTAGGTTGCGCAAGAAGAGAGGGAATGCAAACTAAGCCGCAAGAATAGGGAAGGAAGCAAGACAAGAATGCAAAGGAAGTTCCAAGGGAGTAGAGTCTAAGTAGAGGCTGAAGGGCGCAGTTCCTGCGCAGTTTCACTCTTTAAGATTAAGTTTAGGGTTTGCGTATGGTCTAAAGTGTGAGTTTCTTGTGGTGTTCAGGAATCGCGGTTTCGGTGTTGTGTTTTATGTAGTGTCACAGTTGCAAAGTCAAGGCTGAAGGGTTAGCTTTCTTGTTACATGACCTAATCAACTTCTTGCCAGCCCGTCGGGCTGACCCAAGACCCTCTGGAACCCCGGTGCCCGACACCTGGAATTCGACCGTAGGCTCAGGGCAACAAAGCTCATCCGATTTCGAGTCGTGCCGTCCCGCGTGCAGCGAGGAAGTTTGCTCCCATTCGTTCCATGTTTACGTTTTCTTAGATGGAAAATGTGCTGTAAGAGTCGAGAATGGCAAGAACAAGCGCAAGGCGCTGTTGGCGAAATGAACACATCGTGCCCTTCAAGTTCAATTTCACGTCACCTTCGTGTCATCGCAGTGTCGGCAGGGTGATGCTGGATTCACTGAAAGCAAGAAGGTTGTGCCGAGCTGCCCTTTTCCAACCGTGTGGTTGTCCTGCACAGCATGGCTCAAGTCAGCCCGCGCCAAGACCGGCGCCGAAGCAGCAGCCTGAATGGAGACAAGCGCCGCCTCTGTGACGTTTTTTGTGATGTCTTTCGCCCAAGGCCGAGGCTTCAGGCCACTGGCATCGCTATCGGAAGGATGAAGAAGTGACTTGACCAAGTTCTGTCGTGACATAGGCCCGACCACAGATCAGCTCATGGCTCAGGAAAAAGCCCATTTGTGCAGCGGCACAGGATGATTTGGGTGGGGCCGGCAGCAAATTATCTTGCGTAAGCCATCGGAAGCGATCCTAGTTCTAGGAGCAAAGTGCTTCAGGTGGAGAGTCCTCGGACGAAGCATCAGAGGACGGCAATGGGAAATACTCGTCAAGTCATGTTTGCAGCATTTGTTGATATTCTGCAGGTGCAGGCCAAGCCCTTGGCCAAAAGACCCACAGCAGTCCCTTCTGTGCCAAGTCGCAGACTCGGCCTCCAGTCCAGCCGTGAGATCGTCCGAGTGCGGAAGCTTGCTTTTTTTGGATTCGAACATCTTGGCCGCTGTGTCTTCCTGCTGCCTTCTCAAGTGGCTCGGTGACCGTACCTGAGCCCCAATGCGACCTGCACCCAAGTTTGCCGGAGCCGGCTGAGAGGCCAGTCGAACCAGAAGCTTCATGTAGGTTGTTGAATCATACTGTATCTTCTCTCTGCACCAGGCTCCAATGACAACATACCTGCTCTATGAGAGCGCTGCAGGCATCCTGGCGATTTTTGGATTCTGTTGAGCTGACGCTTCTGGCTCCGCAGCTTAGGTTATGCTTTGTTTCTCAAGAAAGAGTTCGAAGAGACCGCCGAAACAGAGGAGGAGGCGGAGTGGAGCGACCTTGCGCACCCTCCACCGCCAACTTTTGTTTTCAACAGGTGCAGAACTCACTCCTCGACCCCAAGAAGGTGAGCAAGATTATCTCCTTGCATGCATGGACGCAGTTCCTGGGCAGAGTTGGGTACATCAGGCATGCTCGCTCCCCGGGGCAAGCCCTGGTGGCCACACTGCAATGGTTGAGTCTGATACAGACCCCTGGCTTTCACACATCAACGGAAACGACAAAGCAACAAAGCAGGAGCGTGCCGTGCATGGAAGGAAAGTGTAAAGCACCGGGTGGGCAATGGCTTGAGTCGTGTTGAGATAGCATGTTCCGACGAAGATTGCGACTTCAAGAAAGATGGGTGACAGCAGTGTCAGTGTTTTGTTTGATTCTGATATCCTGAGGTTCCGGGATGCAGAGGATGCACTGAACCAAGCGAACTCCGTTGCAGCTGGCATTGCAACGGAGGAACTCGCGACTTGCCTAGAGACTAAGCACTCGCGGCACCGGCCTTGCCGAGAGAGTTTTCTTGCTTGCAGGTGAACTTCTTGGAGATGAACCTGCCCAAGAAGAAGAAGACCTACCAGCTCACCTGCACTTTTTTTCTTTCGTTGTGTTTGTGTGTGTGTGTGTGTGTGTGTTTGTGTCTGGCAGCGGCTCTAACTTGCCCCCAGCACGTGCCAGGCTGGGCGTTTACGATCCGGAGCTCGGAAAGGCCGAGCAGCCTCGCTTCTTGTCTAGAATTTGCAGATGCGACGTGCTTTCTTGGGCACAGGCTTTGGCCGAGCAGTTCCCGATTGCTCACGGCCAGTCGGTCAAGGAGGGATGCTGCTAGCGTTCACTCTCCAACACTGACACAGATCCACCCACCCCCCCAACCCCCCCTTTCTTGCTTGGCCGCATCAGGAACTGCTGCGAGGCTGCCGCTTGCATTTCAACCGCTTGGTGAAGGCCCGAAGGCAACGTCGCCGACTTCCGTTTCATGTCTCCGTGTTGCCAACCAGGACCTTAATGAAGGCGATCTCGACAAAGCTCGGCTTGGACTGGGCCATGCATTCAGCAGAGCGCGAATGCAGCTGGACCCGAACAGACAGGACACCCCTCGAGTGCTTTTTGTCCAAGGTGTTGCTAACATGGGTCGCTAACATGCAACGTGGGGAATGGTTCAAGCTTCAAAGCGTCCTCGACAGATGTTGTCGAAGAACAAGCCGTCCTCTGAAAATGAGCAGGACAAGCCGATCATGAACACCATCGCCTTGCTGGACAACCTGGACAAGATGCAGCCTCAGCCCGGTGTTGCCAAGTTTCCCAAGGAATGTTGCACAGCTTGTTATTGGCAGCAGCGCTTCCTGAGGAATATAAACACCTTTGCAATGCGGGTTCGGGCATCTTGCTTGCAAGAAGCTTGCCGTCTTCCTCGTGTCATAACGCAATTCCTTTGATGCTCTTCACGAAGAATCAGCTACTCGTGACAGATGTGCTACATTCCTCCCAAAAGGTCCTTTTGGCGATCGGGGCAAGGTTGCGAGATGCGGTTTGTGGGAAGGGAACCGAGAAGCGCTGCCGGGCCTAGGAGTGGTATGCTTGGCATTTCCCGGAGCTCACGAAGATTGTGACAGACAACATCGCATATGCGAAGGTCTCTAGAGTTGTCCGGGCCGCGTCCCCAAGTCCACACTCGAGCTCTTGAATCTTTCACTGCAAGGGTTTTCTCGTCCGTAGCTTCTCGCATTTGGGAGAGGGTCGCGTTCACATGACGTTTTGGTATCTTCATGGCAAGGTCAGAGACAACTTCGAAGGCCTGGCAAGTCGAAACGGTCTTGAGAAGTATTGTGCAGTATCCGCCTCGCAATTCCGGAGGAAGTGTGTTCAGTAGCCATGTGTCATGATATTTTTAAATTACTTCTCCCTGGTGCCCTGCGATTCGATGTTACAAAATGCGGTTTTGGTCCTTTCCTCGGATTGCTTCCTGCAGTCTGGGATAGCTTTCTCGGTTCTACAGAAGGACATTGCAAAATCGGACCGTGTGGTGTGTAGCAGGTGGAGGAGGTTGGTTCCACCGAGTGAGTCGGTTCTTGCGACGTGTGCGGTGGTGATCTCAGAGCGGTGGGTGAACGGTCGCACGATGGTGGGAACAAGAAGGCGACCACTGCACGGCAAATGATCCGCTAGCTGCCAGGGCCATAACTGTCTCGGGTCGTGCAATCCCAGCATCAGGCGGCAGGACTCTCCAGGACCATTGCCGCCGCAAGAAAGCATAGCTGTGCAATGCCAGCTCCGATAGCGGCGGAACGCGTGACCAGCATCGCCTCCATCGGCTTGAGCACCGGTCTTTCTTTGTGTGGCGCTGGCCCGAAGCCCTCCGTTTCTGAGTCCAGCAGATCTGGTTCGCCCACCAACAGTTCAGAGTGTATATCGGCCACATTTCTTCCTCTTCAGGCATGCAGAGAATCCCACCGCCAGGTGACAAAGAGGCTGTCACAGAAGCTTGTGGATCAGAAGACGTTGCAGATGAGATCCTGATGCTCGGCTGTTAGCAAGTTGCTTCTCTGGCCATGATGCCCGGGACCCCTACTTCCGGGCATGGTTTTTGAACTCCTCAGGAAAGCACTGAAGATGTCCATGGGGCAGGACCATCTGCAGACACTGTTTGTCCAATAGTCCAATTTGTACCTGGAATCTTATTGCGATTGCGTGCATCTTTAGGCCTCTTCGAATTGATTGAAGTTTGCTGTTTCCCCTTGGAGGACATTGTTGAGATGGACATGAAGAACATCGATCACTTTGCAAGTGAGGTTATCAAGCTTGCAGACATGTGCCTAGCTTGCATGGCGCCCGAGTGTCACTATGAATCGATTGGGGCATGTACTGCATCCTGCTGACCGACGGTCCACATGCTTTCAAATCCTCAGCAGGTCCCAACAAACGATAGAAAGTCTCAGACCAAAGACCGGCTTCCAAATGGGTAGTTGGCAAAATTAGGGTCCATTTTTGGTTACCCCAAATATCGGGTGCCGTACTTTGTTAGCGACCCAAAAAGGGACCATAATTTTGACAACCCCCAAAATGTCTCGGTGTCTGGGCTTGTCCCAGGTGGGGCAGATTGGGCTAAGGCGCCGGCAGGTGCCATCATATGCTCGCCCGTTCCGTGTGAACTGGTGGCAGGGCTTTGTCCTGTATCTGGTCACTGATTTGTTGCTCCACGCAGCAGCAGAATGCTCGATGGAGGGGAGAGGGCGCGCAGATGTTGTATACATGTCAGACACGTGAGGTTGATTTGTTGTGCGATTTGGCTTGTGTGTTGCGCAAAGATCACAGAAGAGTGGTGGGGTTAACATTGGTGAGGCGCCTTAGCACATTGTGTAAAGATCACAGAAGACCTGGGGGATGTTTTGATACGAGCCTCGGCTTGTGCATTGAGACAGGGGGGAGACGATTTGTTACGACCCTTGGCTTCTTGGCTTTTGACTGTCTCGTGGCCTAAAATTTTCGACTGTGCAAAGATCGCAAAACACTGGGGGTGGTACGAATTGTGGCGAGCCTTCGTATTATGTCAAGATCGCAGAAAGCCGGAGGCTCCTCTGTTACGAGACTTGGCTTGTGTGTTGTGTAACAATCACAGAAGACTGGCGGGCACAATTTGGCACGAGCCCCAGCTTGCGTGTGTTGCGTAAACCAAAAGACTTTGGGTCTCACGTGTATCGTCTACAATACTGTATAGATCGCAGAAGACTGGTGGGTGTACGACTTGCGGCGAGCCTTGGTATGGATAGTGTGACAGTGCGTCTTGACTAGATGGCATAGGCTGGTGGGGGGGGGCGATTTGTTGCGAGCCCGGCTTGTGTATTGTGTACATGTCACAGAGGACTGGCGGGAGGGGGGAGGGGGTGGGTACGACTTGTTGCGAGCCTTGGTTGTGCATGGTGCGACATCATGGAAGACTTGGGGGTACGATCTGTTATGAGTCTTGGCATGTGTATTGTGTAAAGCATCAGCTTTGGTTTGTGTAATTTTGTAGAGATCGCAGAAGGCTGGGAAGACTGTGGGGGTACGATCTGTTACCGTTGGCCTTGTGTATTGGATCACAGAGGGCGGGGGACGTCATGAACGCTACCGACTTCGCTCGTTTTGGGGATCGTGCTTCAGTTTCGGTTACGGCGCGCCCGGTTGATGTCACTGCTGAGTTGCGGCCTCCGCCCTTCTCTAATTTCATGGTTTCCGTCACGAGCCAAACGGGTTTCCCTTAGAGCCGCACCCAACCACGGCACATTTGTTCAGAAAGGCTGATCAAAGCAAGATGTCGGAACACTCCGGGCGAACATGCTGCTGTTGCTAATTAGCTTCATCGGCTTCATCGCCCCGCAAAATGAGTGGGGCATGCCAGCATGACGTCGACAAAGCTGGCCACACCCTGCCAGATGCACTTGCTAAGCCCTGTTACCACCAGTCACCAGGCACACCGTTGTTTTAAACAGCAATTTTAACCAGGCTTCTTCCCAGCACCATGTTTGACACGGCCGGAAATGCAAAACTGGCCCCTGCCCACCCGCCTCAGCGTTTATGCGACGGCCGGGCCTGTCGTCATTGCCCAGAATCTCAGGCGAAAGACGCTGCACGAGTACCTCAAGGCAACACGGAATGCAACGTGTTGGTTGTTTGGATACGGCTTGTGTGGAGACGAGTGGAGACTCATGGCAATAAGTCCCCCACGAGTGCATTTTGGAGGGGCGTTGCTCCAAGCGTGCCCGCACGTCGGAGGCGAAGATGGATTTGGTGGCCCCCAACTTGGCGGCGTTGATCGGTGAGATCATCGGAGCGAGACTCATCTCTCATGCAGGCGCTGCTTCTTGGGGAAGGAGCCCAGTTTTTGCTGGATATGCTTTACCGAGCTGACAGGGAGCCTCACCAACCTGGCAAAGTATCCGGCTTCGACAGTCCAGATCTTGGGCGCAGAGAAGGCGCTCTTCCGCGCCATCAAGACCAAGGCATGGCCCGAGAAGAGCTGATTTGCACGCGTCATGCCCGTCCGTGTGGATGCATCTTGTCCTGCACAGGGCAACACTCCAAAGTACGGCGGCTTGACTCCTATTGTTAAACTTCATGGAGGGATGAGTTTCAACAGGACCCGTGAAACTGGTGCCAAAGACAGTTGTCAGCAGACGCCAGGATTGATATTCCACTCGACTTTCATTGGCCGTGCCCAGCAGAAGAACAAGGGACGAATATCTAGGCCGGGCCATACAGACGTCTGATGGATGATGCCTGCCAGTCTGCGTTGCCTCCGTCATTCCAGTGGTCCAGCCCAGGTACTTGGCGAACAAGTGCTCCCTAGCATCGCGAATTGATTGCTTTTCTGACGAAGCGACCACTGTTTTCGGCGAGAAGCTGAAGGACCAGGCCTGCACACGGCATGTCCTCACAGCACGATTCTGCCCACGGTGCTCCCGGGCATGGCAGGTGGAGGAGCGGCTAACGTTCCTCTCCGAGGGCACCACGCCACGCAAGAACCTGGAAGTCATGCAGGAAGCCATTAAAGAGGCTGGTGTTCGTGTCGTCGAAGTGTCTGTTGTACGCTTGGGAGAAGCGGGCACGGCAGGTGACGAAGCTGCGCAAGAAGAGGGCGAAAAAGGCGAAGGCTGCAGCGGAGGCTGCAGCAGCTGGTGAGGAGGTCGAGGAAGGGGCAGTAAAGCCCAAGAAGTCCTTCGGCTGCATTAAATCTTCAGGGATTGTGACGTGGCTTCCACCTCTTGGGTCAGAGAAGCGTCGTGACCTTGTGGCCCAGGAAGAGGCCAGCGGCAGAAGTTCAAGAGGAGGCGGGCTCTCGTGGCAGTGGAAGCGGAACGGTCAGATAGACTCGTAGATGGTCGAAGCCAGGCAGAGGAGGCTCCAGCACCAAAAAAGAAGAAGAGCCACAGCTGCAACTTGCACAATACGCGGAAGTCGCCTTGGCCTGAGCCTGTCGTTTGGAGGAAGCGGGCTGCAGAAGCCGAAGAGGAGCTCACACGGTTGATTTTGTGCCTCCTTTTGTCTTCAGAGGTTCCGGGCTTTGAGTTTGTTTTGGACTGGCTCACCGGCTGTGCAGGCATAGCTGAGCGTGGGATCGTCTGATTAATCGATTTTGATGGTCGTGGCCAGAGGGCGAGGCTGCCGTTCCTGCAGCTTTCCATGGTCGGTAATCAAGATCAATCCGTTTTGTGGGGGAGGGTGGAGTATCGGCCGGCTCCAAAAGCCTGGAGGCTGGCAGCTGAGCTGAGCAGCTGCGGGCGATAGTGTAGGAACCTGCAGGAGACCGCTGCCTCAGAGGCCACACCCAAGCGAAAGAAGAAGGCCTCTGCGCGACTCAGCTTCGTAAAGTCGTAAAGAAACGGTATGGAAGATTGTCTTCTCGCTTCGTTCTGGGATGAGGTGATCCGTGCGACGCTGGAAGGCATTTGTCAAAAAGTGTTTTGCAGAAGCGGTAAGTCACCAGGCAGGATTGCCACAGTTCTGCTCCGCAACAGACGGTGGTATATGCTTGCGCTGCACCGCTCCGCTTTCCGATTGTGTCGTATGTGTGAGACCTGAAAGGAATCGCACTTGACTCGACCGTTTATTTGGGCCGTGCGATGCTCTCCCAGAACGGCGGATCCGGTTTGGCAGAGATATGTAGGTCCAGGAAAAATCCATGGGTTGAGATTTGAGATGGTGAAGAGACTTTCGCTCTGGCTGGATGAGCAGCCATCGTTTCACTTTCATGGTGCCGGAGTCCTGTGTCAGTGCCGATTTATAGATCACAAGGGTACTTAGGTATTCCGGAACCATGTGAGCACTTGAGATGCTTCTGTGCTCTGGACATCTTTGTGGAGAGATAAGTTTCGGGCATGCTCGGCCTGCAAAGTACGAAGAAAACCTCCTTGACTGCCCCCACATGCTCCTGCCGTTGTGGCGATACAGTGTTCCGAAAGTGCCACCGGATGAAGCATCCCCGCTAAACCAGGTCCAGAAAGAAGGACAGAAGACAGTGGAGCACCAGGCTGTTACGGGTTCCCCTTTCTCTGAGGATTGCCTTACCTCTCCGAAGAGTTCCTCTTCCACATTTCTATCGGAGCAGCAAAGACAGGACAAAAGGGAAGGAAGGAAGGGAGAACGAAGGAATGCGGTTCATGTGAACTGACGCAGAGATCCTTTCAGATCTCTATTGAGCCCCGTCAGGATATGATACGCAACCCATGCTCCGCTCGTCTAACCAAGCTAGAAAAGACGAGCTGAAAGGAACAGGATCAGGCCCAGGTCCCGGCAAACCATGAAAGTATATCCAACGTGAAATTCGCTTTTGGAAGAATGCAGTCATACTAGAGCATCACCATGAAGGAGCTTATGTTACCTCCATGGTCATACCCAGTGGTACAACTGCCAGTATCACACTACAACTACAAAAAGTATGTCGCGAAACATCTTGCAGTAATGTAAGTCGCTCCGCTCCTTGGAAATACCGCATGGGGTGGTGTGTGTCGGTTTTGCTCCTTGGTTCCACTGCTGCAGATGCCAAAGAAAGCAAGAAGGAAACAAAAAGGACTGGGATGCTGCCGGCATGTTAGAACGGCCCAGAAGTTTCAGATATTTCTTCAGTGTAGCGATGCGGAGAAGCCCTGATTCAGGAAGAAGGAGAAGGAGTTCGCGTGGATGGTCGGTGCCCCAAACAGCTCAGAGCTAGGAGGTATGCATGTGTGCTGCAGAGCTTGTGGGCCCTGCTCAAGCGGAGGTGTTGTTCACCTCGCATGTTCATATGTGCTCTCATGTGGTTTCTGCGCTGCTTATGCTGTGGTTCGTGTGACTCAGGACTCCGAGGAGGAGGGAGATGAGGAGGAGGGGAACGATGGTGATAAAGGCACTGCCGGTCACAAATCGCACAGCTGCCTTTGAGAGGGCTTTTCGTGTCTGTTTGCATAGTCAGTCTTGGTAGAGGTTCTTGCAGCAGTACTTGCAGGTGAGAAGGCAGACAGCAAGCCTCGAGAACCCTCTCGATCGCGTTCACGCCAGCGTGAAAGATCTAGGTCCAGATCTAGGTCGAGACGCCGAACTTCACCTGCAACCAGATTGTACCCACCTTGGATGTCCGACAAGCTTGCAAGATCTTGCAAGCTGAGGAGATCGACCGAAGGACCGCGAACGGGAGAAGGATAGAGAGAAGGAGAAAGAGAAGGAGAAGGAATCTGCAGATGATGCCAGGGGCACGGCAGAAATTGTGCAGATCACACTTGTTGTATGCTCGCTGCTTTTGACAATCCTCGCGTAGCAAGAGAAGCTGATGCCGTGCATCTTGCCAAGGATGAAAATGCCGATGTTAGTGCTGAGACCCTTGACGAGGCCTTGTGTCTAAATGTGCAGCATTTTACAGACCAGAAGAATCGGAGACTGGCAACTGGAGAACGAGGCAAGCCAGAAGCGCTTGCCTGGAGCTTGAGGTTGACGTTCCTGCGCACAACTACAAAAAACAACGACAGCAGCCAGCATTGCAAACAGCAGAAGCAGCTGTGCCGGTGGCAGGGGGGGCCGGAAGCGGCGGCAACAGCAGCGGTGGAGCCGCAGCCGCCGCGGTGAGGGCGACAACACAGACGGCGACAAACAGGAGAAACAGGAAGACGCCGGGGTCACCGGCTGCCGTTTGTCTATGCCACCTGAGAGATAGAGTGGAAGAAGTCATTTCGCAACATCGGGATATACCGACTGGGTGCATCGATCGCCTGCCATCAGGTGCAGAGCTTCGGGAAGATGATGATCTTGGCACCGGCTTTGCTGAAAAAGCTGCGCAGGACTTGCTGCACGAACATCTCTCGGTGCTGATACTGCATTGCTAGCAATGTTTCTCTCTTGAAGCGCAGACGCGAGGTGGTACAGGTTGGTGAAAGTTCACCCGACCAAGCAAGTAGTGCTTATGAACCGGTGATGCTCAAGCAACCTTCGTCAACATCTCGTTGTCCGAAAGGGCGAGGAGCGATCGGAGTGGTCAACAGCAGCCGACGAAGCGGGCAACAGTTTGTTCGTGGGCACATTCAGTGAAGCCCTTTGCTCTCCAAAAGTGTTATGAACCAGCAACCGACGGAGTTCGATGACATCCCGCCTAGATTCTAGATGCTTCACTAAGTTGTTTGCATAGACTGTCTGGTGATGCACTGCTGTTCGTTCCATGTCGCTCTGTGAAAGTGCTTCGGGGGGGAGAGTGGTGCATGGAAGGGCACTAAAATCACCATGGGTTTTGACGAGCTACAGAATCATGCGCTGAGTGTTGTTCGATTAGCGTCTGCTATCCCGAAAATCTTGTGTCGGGTTGTGTCTCCTCGACAGTGCGAATTGATCTGACGCTGCCGATGGAGCAAGCTATTGAAATCTACGGCTAAGAGAAGGTGTGCGCTGTGTGGGGTTGTGCTTGCGCGCCTAGACTGTTATTGGGAAAACAGGTGCCCAGAAGGCTCGCTCAGTCTGAGGGAGGAGTTTACACTGCAAAACAAATTCAGCGACCTACTGCTGATGCCGAACAGTGTGGACAAACACAGTGCAGTCGCGCTTCAAAAATGTTGCATCTTGCGGAATGTGCGATTGGCTTGATGCAAGGATGTCGCCTGAGAATGTTGCGGCTGCTTGCAGGGAACCAGACTCAGAAAGGGGTGATGTGTGGTTGATGCTTTGAGGTGTTGTCTGTTTCAATCACATGGCCTTGGCAGCCGGCTGACGTTGAGGCAATGGCAAGGACGAAGTTCTTCGACGGCGACATCTTGAGGGACCCGTCATGTCGTCATGTCGCAAGTTGAACCTTGACTTGCTCGTCCAGTGTTCGCCGACCAGAGCTCGACGTCTTGTGGGCAAGTGGATAGAAGATTTGGCAGGATCTGAACGACGTTCGGCTCCTGGAGATGAATGTTGGATCTTGACGTGCATACATGCAGGTCCAGCATGGTCCAGCCATGCCCTCTCCACGCCTCGCCGTCTTCCCATCTCCGAAAACCCCGCCCCTCCTCCCCCGACCATTGAAGCGACAGCACAACCTGCTTGGGTGCACTTATCTTGGCTTTTTCTGATTATGCTCACTCTCGCTGAGGTCCTCAAAAGATTGTTGCAAAGAGATCAGCTCTCTTCAGCCCAGGTGAATGCACGTGCCTTGGGATAGCTCACGCAGTGCCTTCGACACCGTGAGCTCAGTTCCAAGGATGCCCTGCAGTGCCTCTGGGAGATAAATGCTTACGACCAGAACGTACGGCTCTCAGCTAACTGCTGGAGCATGTGAGACCTTTGGATTCAATTTCCTGCCCAGGTGCTCAGTGCCATTGCATCAACTTTCAAGGCCTTGGCAGTCGTAGTCTTGCCACAAGACTGACCTTTTCATGCCAGGGCAAACTTGCTACCTTGGAGCCGATCTACAGACAGACCTGGCCCGCGGCCTCATACAAGTTCGTGGATCTTTGCATTCCTGAGATTGGAGACTCCACACAGCTTTCAGTTTGAACATTTATGCAGGCGAGAAATCTTCGAGGGTTTCAAGTTCGGGCCCTTTGTGCCCGTGCATGTCGCGACGCTGACAGTTCTCTTGCAACATTTGTCGTGCGCGTGCGATTGTTCAAGAGGCACGACAGAGACAAGGATTTTCGACAGCTGCAGCTTGGCTTCAGACGCTAGATGACGCTAGTAGCAGGAGGTACGCCTCCAGGAGGTCGATTCATGGATGATTCGTCCACTGCCCGAGGTTGGAAACCCCTCCCCTGACAGCAGTGCAGCCTTCAGAGTTTGAGTTCTTTTGATGGACGGGTTCAACTTCGACACCTCCGGAATGTCGAGGCGAGCCCTGGGTATCAGAAAATTCGGTCTATGCCTCATGCATGAGACATGTCGCAAAAAACAGGTGCGTGGCTTTACGTGGACTCAGCCCTGCGGAAACCGAGGTGTTTTCACCACTCAAAGGGCTTCTGTGCCGTCGGTGACAAGGCGTGGCTGTGCGTCGGGTCACACGTAGAGATGGAACCGGCTTGACTTCTCTCAGAGACTCGACCCGAGACCTGGTCGTACTTTAGGCCTGCACTTACTCACATGATCCGCGAGCACCTCTGACTTTGGAGATGTTTTCGGTACCTGTGCGGACCTCGGCACCCAAAGAAGTGAAAGGGTTTCCCACCTTCTGCGACTTTGCTTCTCCTTGCTCATGCTACATTGTAGCTGGATCTCAGCCGAGATGCGGGCGTCACCTCTTGTCATGACGCAGAACCAGTACACGATGGGTTCATCCCTTATGCCCAAGTTGATGTTGCGAGTGCCTGTTTCCTTCACTCCCTTGTCGGAATCGTTCCTCGACAGGACGCACAATCTATGGTGGAGCACGCAACGGGCAATTCGCGGCCTGAGAAGCCTGACCCCGTAGTTGTAGCGAACATTCCACGAAGCACTCAAGCCCGCCGCTCTTTCAGAGTAGCTGCAAGCAAGTGTTCGGTATGCTTCATGTGTGATCTTGCCTTGGAACTCTTGCCCGCCACAGGCACGTGCACAAGTTTTACCTTCAGTATCGCAGCAACACGAAGACCCCCGCAGAGCTAGGAGAAGACGAGCTGCAACTGTCAGCTCTCTCGGTTTCACGGCGGCTCGACAGCCTGCTTCGCATTGCGAGGTGACTTATGAAGGCCAGCTTTCAGCTGCCTCGGCCTGGACATCTCGGCTTGCGACCAGCGGAATAGCGACAAGCGTTTGTCACGAAGCTTCTGTGGACAAAGAAAGGATGAGAGCAATGCGTGCATGCACCTTGCGCAGCATGTGGCGATCTGGACTTTGTGTGGATTCAAAGAGCCAAGATTCATCGCAAGTGAAGCTGAGCTATGCTGAGATGCGCCCATCCGTTCAGCTCAGCGAGCAGGAAAAGCTGACATGTAGAGACACATGACATGTGTATATGCATGCAGGCGCCGGGAATGTAATGCATCATAGCAATCTCAGAACTCGGAGTTCGCTGCTGGCACCTGTGAAGATCAAGAAGCGACTGTGCAAACCTCAAGGCCTGCTACACTCGACGGTGGATAAAAGAGCCTGGAAACAGCACGACTTTCATATCAAGCTCTCCTCAGCTGGGGCCGTTTGCTCCAGCTATGGTACCAGCCTGTCCCAGAGCAATGGCATAGGATGAATTGAATGCAAAAACCAGATGTGCCACTCTCAGTTGCTGTGAATCTTGCTCAGGGCAGCGGCGCTTTGTTTTTCCAACTGTTTTGTCATATCAGCTGTGAGGCCAAAGCCTCCTGTTTCCGACAACTGCATGTCCGCGTCGCTCTGCTTGTGGCTCTGCTCCTTACTCTGACTATTCTTCTGGTGCCGCGGCATGCAGCTTGAGTCAGTTTAATGGTCAGATCGTGGAGATTCGCCTGCTTAGTGGTTGAATGCCAGCCCAAACCGGAGATAAGGCAAAGAAAGACTTCAGGACAGCCTTTGACATTGGTTCCCTCAAGTTGACCCAGAGGAACGATTCCCAGGCCAAGCCTGCGACTCCAGAGTTCTTGGGCAAGAGATGCTGGGCATCATTTGCGGCGATCCTCGTCGTGCGGATGTCGCTGCAGGGCTGTTGCCGATGTCACTCCGAGGACCGCATCCGATTGATGCAAATCGATCCGTCGCTGGGACTTCAGGAAATCTTGGATCAGTTTGGAAGTCTGGACACAGCGCCTTTTGCAAAAGAACCTGCGCCGGGGACGGGGACTATCGTGCGTAGCAATCTCGCAACTCCTTGCAGACTGTGGCCGAGGAACCCTTGGTGGCTCCAACGCATGCTCGCGCAGCTGGCTCCCCCTCGGAGTCCAAATCTGTTTATTCGAATGTCTCTGGAAATGTCTCGGCTACTCCTTCGGTGAATGTGTCTGCAAATGTCTCCGCAGACGTTTGGGTGAACACTTCTGCCAACGCGAGCGCGAGTGTGAAGCAGAATGCATCGACGAGCCGCGATCAGAGGCCAGTCCCCGAGTCCCCCATGGCTCAAGAGGAGATCAGTGCTACCAGTGCTTTCGAGGTTGAACCCTAAACCCCTAAACCCCTAAACCCTAAACCCCTAACCCCTAAACCCCTAAACCCTAAACCCCAAAACCCCAAAACCCTAAACTGCGGTGCGACATGGTTCAGCTGGGCGGGTGGCAAAAACCCCTAAACCGTTTTGTGGGCCCCTGGAGGTCGGCTCCGGCCTGGCTTCCGGCGAGACTGCCTCCGAGGACCCCGCCCTTGAGCGGCCCAGGCTCGAAGCCGAAGCCTTCCTGTAACTGGGCTCTTCTTACGGAATTTAGTTTGGGATCTATAGTAAAATGGGTTCTTGTCCAAAAATTTTTAAGGTACCTTTATAGGGATCTAAAGTACATAGTATGGTGTCTCTTTATTATGGTAACTTGGAGTAGATTCCTTCGCAAGAGCTCAGGCAAGAGCGGTCCTTCGGCACTTTGCTTGGTCGGAAACATCAGGACCGGACCCGATTTCGCGAAGTGACCTTCGAAGCCCCGTCAAGTCCGAGTTCCTGCTTGCTGGCCCTTGAGGACACTCCCCTACACCATGGCTTCCATTGAGAGACTCGCCCTGGAGAACTCCCTGGATGTCTACATGGTGCTGCAACGGGGTGTCTTGTCAAATTCGGCCCTGTGTCTGCTTCTTGGGCTTGACGGGCTTGACTGTTTATACAGTGCCGTGCCCTGGACCCTGCCCAAGCCTTCAGGCCAGAAGAGGGGGTCTTCTTGGTTGACGTATGCCGCGAACTTCTATGGATCTGAGGCAGAGGCGGCGGGCCTACAAATCGCTGAAAACATAGTTCTGCACCCCTCAACTGTTTCGAGCCAATCAATGACGTGATAAACATCGTCCCTCTTAGCCTTATGGAAATCCTGCCGTTTGTTTTCTGTGAATGGCATATAAAGCAGCCTCGCACAAGCATGTCGCCGGGGTCAAGGACAAGATCATACAAAAGCTTCGAAGTATGCGCGGTGCTTCCGACGGGGTGCAGATTCGCGAGATCATTGACGTGAGCGACGGCAGTTGCGCCGAGTATCGAAAGAGCTTTCAGTCCAGACAAAAGGTGCCTGGGACAAATCCAGTGAAGATTCTCGATGGCAAACCTTGTGCAGTAGGTCTTGGTGGGTGGCAATCAGCCATAACACCGGCTGGTGCTCTTAGTTCAGCCCGTCTTTTTCGGCACGGGATGGGTCGTTGCAAGACTGCCCCTAACATGATTTGAAACTTCTTTTCAGTTGGGGCAAGTCTCGGAAGTGCTCAGAGAAAAAGCCACAAGTGTGTTGCGGGAAACTTCACGTGCACTCTGCTCTTCCCCCTTCGCCCACAGGTCTTGAAATATTCAGACTGCAAGGAGCACGCGTCCAATTCCCAGATCCGCTGGTTGAGGACCAGCTTGTGCGGCTTGACTTCGGACGACTCTCGCCCCTTCTTGCATCGTCACATGCAGGACCTGCTTTGACCGCGTACTTGCCAGCGGAGTGCAGTATGGCGCCTGTGCTCGATTACCCTTGGCAAGTTGCAGAGCGGTCTTTCACGGTTGCGCCTGAGGTCGCATTGTCCGGACACGACCTGATGTGGCTTTATTTCGTGATGTTCGTCTTTCCTCTTATCCTTGTGGAAAAGTTTATGTGCCTTACAAGAGTGACCCCTCGCCGGTTGCCGGCGACTGGCGTCTTGCCTGCAATCGCTGAGCACGGCTAGTCTATCGCATGCTTACACGAAAAGACTTGCTACTTGCAGGTTCTTCTTCATGGACTTCACGCTCTTGAAGAGCTGGTGGGCCACTGTCGAGGCTGGTATCGGTCGCATCACTGTCTGTTTGCGCGAGCATCAGGATCACAAGGTGTGCTGTCAGGCCGCCTCGACCGTAAAATACCAGCAATGGCCTTATCCCGACTACTACATCTTCAAGAACGCAGAGACTCGGCAGCAAGTAGTCAGCTCGGCTGTCCAGCTGTTCTTCGCAAAACTTCGTCAATGCTGCAGCTGTCGGTTGGCTTTCTGCCTTTCTCTGCGGCTTGCCCACCTGAGGCTTTGCGGCGTACACACCTTCCGGCAGTCATTGTCCAGTGCCTACAGTGTTTTCTCATATTGCGCTTAAGGAACTCCTTGGGAGACGAAGATGAAGATACTTGTTTCATGTTGCTGAAGGAACTCCATGGAAAAGGCGCCGGAAACTTGATATAGGGGCCTGAAAAATCAGAACGGTGTGACAGTGACTGATGAGCCTCCAAAGACGTGCTCTTGTACAAACAACCTCAGGCTTCACACCAAACGAAGTGTCTAGCCCTCGTGAGCCTTTCGAACCTCAGTCTGTCTACAGACCTCGCCTGGTTATGCCGAGTGTGAGCGTCAACAAAATACTCACAAAAGGGTTTTGGGGCCCGCAATACTACAGTTATAATAAGGAACCATTGGTACTTGCTTAGGCCCCTGTATATTTGACTTTATGCAACCAGGTCCGAGCGCCCAATGTGGTGGAATGCTGCCGGCTGAGCCAAGATCGGGGCCAGGAGCATACGGAGGGAACAAGCCTCGACCAGGCCGGGTCACAAACTGGCATGCCCTAAGCGTAGGTCTAGCTGCAAATGATGTAAGTTTTCTGTTGTCGCAGATTATCGAAAGGAGCTCTGTTCAGACTCACCAAATCCTTATGCCCGAGTGATTATGAAATCTACTTCCGATGAGCTTTCAGATTGACGGCTGTCACCATTCCCAGCTAAGGAATGCAGACGTCTTCTTGGCAAAGGGCATTTTGCTAAAGTTTGGCCTTCCTTTGACCTGAGGATACGAGAGACCCATGCGGCACCTTGGCTGAAGCGTTCACGTTATGCAGTGATCTGAGACACCTTTAGAATCTTTTGAAGTGCAGGGGCCTTTCAGACACATGCCAAGGGCCCTCCCTTCGTGGGCTGCAACTCGGAGCGACAGGCTGCGGTTGGGGTATCCAGCAAACAGCTGGCTGCAAGAATACAGGCGCACAAGCGAGGTGGAAAAACCTCACCGTTGAGACACATGCTGCAGAGCGCCTCTGCCGATTCCTACATTGCAATTTCTTCGACAGCCCAACTCCAAGTGCGCCTGCTTCGACACTTTCGGCAGGTAGCATCATGATACAGCATGCAAGTAAAACACGCACGCATCGCTCTTGGCACAGATCGGCGGAGAGTTTCGCAGCGAACGAGTACGCGGGAATCTTCTAGCACAGTCAAGGGTTGTTTCAGTTAGATGCGGCATGGCTTCATGCTGCCGTGTCAATCACCCAATGCAATGACCCGGCATTCCAGATGACACTTTATACCGTCTCGCCACTTGTTCGCATGAGTTGGCGGAGAAGTGGAGTACAAAGGCAGGAGCCAAGATAGTTGCCACCGCAGGTGATCTTCAAGGAGGGGTCGGACCGGCTCATTCGTTGAGTCGCCGCGCTGCGACAGCCGCACAGGAGCCTTGGGGGAAAGCCGCACTTCGGCCCAAAAGGGGACATTGAGCAATCAGTCTAGGGAGCTACAGTCCGAGCAGCTAGCGGCCGGGGAGGGCCCCTGAGCAGAAAACGAGACCCGGACCCGCTTTGCAGCTTCAGCAGGGAAAGTCCAATCTCTTGTTCGGTCTGACGAAGTGTGACAGCAAAGAAAGGAGGCAGCGGCAGTGGCAGAAGCTCCTGCACTGGAGAAGTCTGCAGGCCCTGTCCTGAAACCTGGCTTTTGTCGGAGTTCACAGCACATACGGGAGGCCAGCTGTCCAAGACAGTGGCGCAGCTGCGGCGTGCCGCCTCAAGATGCAGGAGATCCAGTTGTATCCAAAGTGTCCATGGGCCCATGGAGAGCAGACAACTGCAGACTGCAGCCTTAAGTTAGGTCCGGAGCGAGGCTTCTCAGAGGTTCAGTTCAGTAGTTTTTTGCTGCAGTGCAGGCCCGCTGATGGCGCTTCCTTGCTGCGTGCTATCCCGGCAGCCGACCAGCTAACACCGAAGGTTCTGGTCCCGGTCATTTCTGATATAGAGAAGAGACACGAAGACCCACATCAGATGGCTCAAATCCTTGTCAGGACTTGGCTAACGCTCTGCAGTGAATCGCTCGGTCGCGGCTTCAGGAGGAGCTTGCATCCCTGATATCTTTGCATGTGAGGCACAGGCAGACAGGTGTGATGTCTCTCCTAGCCACAAACTTCAGAGTCTCCGCCGTGTTCGTATTGGCACACGGACGCACGCTAGGGAGACGAAACGAAGCGAGAGCGAGAGCGTCCTACGGTCTTCACCCAGCCTCTGCAGGCATCTGCTGCCCGTCACGATAGCTGCCCGACAGGGAGCATCATGCATCACTCCTCACGAATGTAAGTCCAGCGACCTTGGTGGTCTGGGGGGTGTCGGGGGTGGGGGGGGGCAATTTGGGCTATCTCTTGTATCCGCAGGGCAAACCGAAGTGGTCATGGTGCTGCTTATGTTGTTTGAGGTATTCACGTAGCGGGGTAGTCAGAAGGCAGGAGGTGCACATACAGCAGAAAAGTTGCATGCACAAAACATGCCACATTCCCTCGAACAAGATCCAACGGGCAAGAACCGGCTGCCTTTGCGGCGACGACATCGCGGCGTGCACAAATGCAAGCACTCGAAGCACACAGCCCCTTCGAAATCACTTCCAGCAACTGCGGCTGGCATAAGCCATCAATTGTCTTGTTGCTTCGAGTTTTCTTGATGCTTTCCCAACTCGGGTTGCGATCTTCTGAGAGCTTTCAGGAGAAGCGGCTTCACGAAGCTGAAGGTTTCCGGGATTTACGAAAGCACAGACCTGTGGACCGGACGAGCACGTGCTGGCAATCGTGCCAGGCGCTGTTTCAAAGAGTCTCGCATGCCTCGACCCCAAAGATCTGGCGAAAACGGTTCGGACGATGGCAAAGGCCCCGTCTCAGGGGCAGCAGGAGCATTTAGGGGTTTTAGGACCAGAGGTGCGTTGAGCTGAAGGCGTGACTGGGAGCTATGTCCACGAGGGACGACGGAAGAGTGGAAGCCGTCGCATTGCGGATCATGGAGCTTCAGGCTCACTTCATGTCCATGCCTCACTTCGAGCGTGACATGCTATGGGTCGATGCATCCAGGACTCGTCTCGGCATGAGTCTAAGCTCGACAGGCAACAGAACACAGCACTTGGAAATGTTACGGCGGGCCGTGTCGGAGCTGAGGCCCCAAGAGCTTGCAAACATTGCGCAGTCTTGCGTCTGTAGCTCAGTTCAGAGCCTGCCCTTTAAATGGAGCTTGATCCCCACCTAGGCCAAGCTAAGCTGGCGCAACGAAGTCCTTCTAGGCAGGTGCAGTCTCTCAGTTATCTGTGTCAATCAGATTGACGGGGCTGTCCTTTGAGGTGCCCTTCCATCGTCCGCTCAACGCAAGATCCACGCACCCAATGCGTAGGGGTCTTGAGCTTTGTGGAGCAGTGTAGGAAAGCAGATCCTTGGCCGAAGCACGCATTGTCGTAGCTGCAGGAAGGATCTGGCGAGCACGACTCAGAGACTCCAGGCTGGAAGACAATGGAGAGTCAGAGACTGATCATCTACAACCTGGCTGTGCTGTCCGTCAGCTGAGGCGACATCTTGGGCAGATGGGGCCTATCTGACCCTGATAGGTGGGCGGTGGTCTTGTTCACATTTTCGTGCCACCCTGTGAACGAAGAGTGACCTGGTTGAGGCGATGCATCTCTGCGCATCATGTCAGGATTCAATCCGCAGGAGCTTGGTGGTGTCTGTTCTTTGGACCAAACGAAGACTTGATCAGCAGTTGCGCTCGCGAGGACTCGGCAAACAGGGCTTGGATGTATGCAGCCTAGGTACACAGGCATCTGCGCTGCAATAGTTGTGGAGGGGTTGTGTTTTTTTTGCAAGACGCCGTAGCTTTTGCTGGGCTTGGGATGCCATCTTGGAGACCCTTAGAGTTTGGCTCAACATTTGCCCGACGTAGCATACAATTTGAAGATGCATGTCATACATTGAAACCACTGACAAACGTGACCAATCTGCAGGCACCCGAAATCAAGTGAGAGTCGAGATCAACTGGAAGCAACCTAGCACTTCGACGCACCAGTACACCGGCAGACTTTGCCAGAACGTGCGCTAGTGCATTTTCGTGTTGTCAGCCCGGATGTGAAACCCAGCGTTGCAACTGCACTGGAGACAGAAATGCGACATCTGAGCTATGCCACAAAGTGGGCGTGGTCTGACTGTGAAGAGGCAAGCAAGTCAGCTCTTCAAATTGAGATGGACATAATTTCAATCTCCGTCCAGGCTTGTAGAATGTACAATCTTTCTCGGCGTGGTCATCATCGCCGGGCCCGTGGTTCGACATGGCCATGGTTCCTTAGGGTAACCCTTATAGTATCCCTTTGTAGCTTGAGCAGGTCTTCTCCATGCTCGAGACGATGTTCGGCCAGAACAGCGCGCTCGGCCAGGCAAGTGAAAGCATGAGTATAGGTTCTAGTAGAAATGGCAATCGTAATCGCAGCAATACCACTACTATTGCTAATGCTACTAAGAATGAGCATAAAACTCATGATTACAAGAATTACAATACAAGCCTAGCCCGAGGAGGCTGGAATGACACAGCCGGCAGGCGCCCATCCAGTCCCAACAGCTCATGTTGCAGCAGACATCTCGGAGTTCCAGAATCATCGCGGGTGCAGACTCAGTAAATGATGTTTGTTGCTGCAATGCAAGGTCCCTGCAGCGACGGCGAGAAAACAGCAAGGAGGAGTCATGATTCCTGTCGCGATTGTCCGTAGAAGCGTACAGGATAAGCAGCGGATGAATATTGTCCGAGCTCTTTTCGAGTCTTCAGTCGCAAACCGGGTGTGGCTTCTCACTGATCGGGCTTTGAGTTCTGAGACTGAGAGAGTTTCGCTGTCCGAAAGAAGTCACCAGGATCCCTCCGAGGAGGAAGACGAAGACGAAGATGGTCCTGCGGACGTCTTCAAAGAGCAGACAGTTCCACCCGAACCTCCAGCAAAGCAGGCATGTCTGCTTCAACAGAACGAGTGGGGAGTTTGTGCAACGTTCTATTTCACAGAAGCTTTCTCGTGTGGATTCGCTTGGGGGTCATCTTGTTGTAAACTGCTTTTGATGGCTCTCGTTGACCTCGTGTAGTTGGCCCAAACCTGGTGCAGGATATCTTATCCTAGCGTTCGGGGATGCTTGCAGTGTTTTGTTTAGGTGCTTGCATCGTACTTGGTCGTCTGGCAGCAGTCCTTCTTGACGGACTGCAGCTTGCCTCTTGCAATAGAGATGTTCAGGCAAAGGTTTGCTGTGCTCTTGTGCGTCGTATACTATTTGCTCTCCCATGGCGCTCGGTGCACTTTTTCGGCACATGGCTGGTTTCGCTTTCGCCTGCTTTCACTAACACCATCGTTCGTGGCCCGAGTCCGATGTCTTGCAAACTGCCGGTGTCCCTTCCGTTTGGGGATTGTAGAAGCGCGTGGCAGCAACTCGGGTATCCACAAGAATGCCGGGTGATTTTTTCCAGCCGCGGAGCCGCATGCACCAGCATGTGGCCTCGAACTTTTCGCGATCTGGTGCTCGTGTCAGCGGAACCATTGCTTTTGATTATAAGTGTTTGTGTGGGAATTTCTGCAGTTCGCTACATGTATCCTTCCGGCGCATGGGAGTGAACACTCTCTGGCACATCGGCGCCTTGAACTTCGCCTGGCTAGAACGTGAGTGAGCGCTGACACTCGAACCAGACTGGACTCGGTGCACATGGCCACCTATGGCCACCTGCAATATTCTGCTAGGATGTTTTGTCAGCGGAACGGGGTTTAGCCTCGTGGGCAGGCTTCGGTTCATAGCTGTCATAGCGATCTTGCTTGCTTGCTTTTGTGCGTTTGCTGCCTTCCGCCTGTCGAGGTTGATGCCGGCATCCCACAAGCTCTTAAAGATGATGGCGCTCAAGGCGTGCACGACTCTGCAGACTGGATGTCAGATGTCACTGCCCCAGCAAGCCTTGACTTGTGAACTCGAAGAATGCACTGCGTATTTTGGAGGGTTTCCGAAGAATCGCACGAAGTGGATGAAGGTGCAAAGCGATGAGAATTCTGGGATGGAGCCCGGGTGCTGCACCTGACGAGAGACGGGGTGCGCCGTGGCTCCTGGCTGCCACTGAGGTCCGCTTCCCTCGACCCGGAGCAGGCTCGCGGCTCGCACAATGAGAGTCCACATCGAGCCTTCCAGGAACATCCCAAACAGAAGCTCGCCCTTTCCGTTTAGGGCTTCGGGTTTCAACCCGTGTCGTGTCTTCAGGTTAGCGCTGTTCGGCGAGGCCTTGGCTCCTGGTTGTTGCACGCCAGGAGCCCAGCTTTTCCTCTCCAGCCTGCCATAGGCCGTAGGAGCCGCGCAACAGATCTCAGGTTGCTTCATTCCAGGAGGCTGCCCGCCTGCTGCCGAGAGTAACGCTTCGACTCAAGAAGCTTCGTACTGAAAGGTGGAGACAATCCAACTCAGCACCAGGCGCATTTTGCAGAAGCGCTCAGTGTGCAAAATGCAGCTTGTCGGCGAGCCCGACAATCCCCAGGTGGCTTGATGCCAGCTCCGCAGCAGAAGTCAACCAAGTGTCAGCCGGCTGAGCTAGATAGCTGACAGTTTAGTGTTCTGTCGAAGTAGTATCGGCCAAGGCTAGACAACCTGCTACTGAAAGATCCCGAAGCTGGATGGGTAACTTGCGCATCCGAGAATGAGCTTTGCAAGTGCGCCAGCGGCCGCGTGACTTTGCAGCACTGGCTGTCGACTGTACTGTACTTTCTCTTCAGCTGGGCTTATGGGGATGCGGCGTGCGGAGTGGTTTCCAAAGGCAAACCCCCGCTGATCTGCGCAGGTGCGCTACGGCCATCGACAAAAAGGTTGGTACACGAAGAAGGGTAAGGACTCTGCAGAGAAGAGCGTGCCGAGTGTGCCGGAGCTGCTTGGATTCGAATATCTCCGGAGGAGGAGGTCGCCTGCTTGCTCGACAAATTCGGGAAGAGACTCTTCGGCATTTCTGCATTGCATTCTCCGATTTAAGAGACCCGTAGTAGCCCTGTCATCACAGAGTCGTCAGATTCAATTTGGTTGCTGGCGCATTGAGTCGTGTTGTTGTCGATGTCCTAGCGTCCTAGCGGTTGACAATGCGGCTGTGCTTTTTAATCTTCTCAGCTTCGTCGTTGTGCTCCTCCTCCCCAAGGTCGTGGCGTTTTTGTTGGCGTCGTGATTGCTGGGACTGTTGTACTGGCTGTGGTGGTTGTAGTTGCGGTTGTGGCTGTTGATGTTGTTGGCGTTGTTGCTGCTGCTGGCGGTGGTGGTAGTGGTGCCGACATCTTGCCAAAGCGGTGGCCTTGCTGGCAGCCAGTGCATCCGGCAAGATTTCCGTGGCCGAAAGAAAACTGTCATCCGCAAGTCGAGGACAGACATGGCGTACGGCATGCTGAAGTGCTTGGCTGAGGTAAATGGTGTAGCACCCCCTGCCAGTCCAAGACGTCTCTGGCGCTGACTGAGGACGTGTCAATGCCACGACCCACCTCATCGTGAAGTTGGCTGCTCTTTCGCAAATTTGCACCGACGCCAACTGCACAAACTTTGCAGTCCATTCCTTTGCCGTTTCTCAACACAAGGAGTGGAAGACCTTGCGGCACTGGTCCAGCTGCCTTCAGATCCAGGAGGTTCTGGAAACAGTCTGATGACAGACGGCTTGGGCAACCGACTGTCTGGTGCAGGCCGGAACGAAGTCGGCGCTGCTCCAGGCGACACGACTTGCTGGTCTCGCCGCCACTGCTCTGACTAATGTTTGCAACGCAAGCCCTTGTTCAGGATCTGGGCTTGCTACAGTCGTCGTCATTTTTTCGGGTTGTTGCTTTGATCAAACATCTTGAGTCTTTGTGAGGCAAGCCGTTCGTTGTTCGTGCAGCGTCTGCTTTGCCAGTCCCGAGTCAGGTCTCAACGGCCCTTTACACCTGCCTGGTTGTCTGATGCATTGTGTGCCATGCACCAAGCAGATGCCAAGGCGCAAGTTTCTCGCTAAGCGGCCCGAACCAGCCACGCCACGCGCCACGTGCTTTGACTCTTTCAAGTGCTTCGTCGGACTAAGCAAAGCAAAGGCACCAAACCTGGCGGCATTTCCAACTGCGGCTCGGAATCTATTCACGGACCAGCCGCCGCTGTAAGCAAAGTCAACAGCTTTGGCTAGTCTTTCGTCCCTCATGTCTGTATGATGGCAACCCTGCCAGTGACTGTGCAGCTCCCCGGTTTTTCTTGTGCCCATGTCCCGATTCTTGGCCTTTGATGGGTGCAGCGTCTGCAAAACGAAAGCTACTCGACGGCCCCTGGTGCCTCCTTCCACCACGTGTGTGATTGCGACTGTCTGGAGGCTGCGCCTTGCGTGGGGTTGGTTCGTGGCACAGAAGCTCCAAATCCTCACTTGCCTGAGCTATCTGCCAGCTTTGTTCTTTTGGGGGACACATACGAAAAGGGCAACAGCATCAGACGAAAATCGCGAGACTTTTAGTCAAGTTCTTCAGAGATCGAGATACCTTTTGTTCGCACATGCAGGCACCCTCTGGAAGGTCATCGATGGCTTAGTAGCATGGATCGAGAAGGTGGGTATTTGGACTGACATGTAATATCAATGTCAATGTTAGTTATGCGTCGATGGGCCGAAACCCTGTTCCATGCTCCGACAGCTCGTTGCAGCTTGAGAGGCCGACTCGCCACAGCTCTTGGCACTCTCCCGGGTCGGTCGCCCAGCCAAGAATTTCCACTTGATCCAGGCGCAATAACACCATCAACTCCGGAGTAGTAGATGTGGCTTGAGCACCAATGCCCAGTAGACACCGCTGGCCAGCCCGAGTGAGTGAGAGCGAGTGAGAGAGAAGCAGGTTGGGGGTAGAGTTTGAGCGGTATGGAGTCGGGGGAAAATCCAGTCGGACACAGGGTGCTTCGTATTTTCATGCCGACTGGAAAAGACAAGGCGCATTATCGTGCAGGAGAGTGCGCTGCAGTGAGCACACCTTGACCGCAGAAGAAGGCGGAGGTTACCCCCAGTCCAGTGAAGTGTAGAGCCTAAGATGACGAGAGGGACGGAGAGAGAGAGAGGCACGCACTGTAACACGTCTCACACTGAGGCTGCATCAAGAGTGCGGGAGAGGCGGAGAGACTGAGAGAGGGGGCGGGGCGAGATCTGATCCACCCACATCCACCCTGTCCTTTTGCTGTGCAGAGGGGAAAGAACGAGAGAGTGAGTTCGCTGCGTGCGCTTCTGCGACTTGGTGATCCAGGTTTACCAGTGGATGGAAGGTAGCGGTGGCTTCTCAAAGATTGGGGCAGCCATTGCCAAAGCTGCGACAAAGGCGGCGAAGTGTCCTGCAGAGTTTGCATCCCTGTCTGCAGTTTCCTCAGCCCTGGCTCGCCAGGCCACCCTCTCTGGAAAGACCTGTGAGGTCAGGGCAGGGCAGGGCCGCCGCAAGGAATCGAAGCTTTTGTTTTGGGGAGCTCCAGGATGGCTCCAAGGCCGAGCTGAAGAGATGCCCGCAGTACGCGCTGCCCGGGCCTAAGAGCCGCCTGAGCTCCCCAGCTCTTGGGCTCACGTGCGGTGCTCGCAAAAACGGAGCGGCCAAGGGAGCTTTGTCCGGCCGCTTGTGGGAAGCACCAAGATCTCCAAAAGCAGAAATGGAGGCGCAAGACCCGGCGGCCAAGTGCAGCCTTCCTTATCCTTTGCCGGGTTTGCAGCCGTGAAGGACTGGGCCACCGCAGGCAATTTCAGAAGAGCCAGCAGCTTAAAGCGTCCCCACTTCCCACTTCCACGAGAGATCCGTGGGAAGATGAAGATCGCAGGTGTCGCTCGTCTAGGGTGGCCCAGCTTTGGTCGTGCGACCACACATCCTCGAGAGCCCTGGGCCTAGATGGATCTAGAATCTAAACCAGCTCGACCTGAAACAGCGAAGTGCAGGTGCCAGGAGAGGGGCACGCGCATGCAACGGCCCAGCACATTCTGGACCAGAGCCTCCAGGCACGCGACACACCAGACATCGCCGTCGAAGGCGCCTGTCTGCCAGGCAATGTGCGATGAGACCACCCTGCAGCCTCTATGGTCAATCTCTCAGCATGACGTGGAGCCAGCATGCACTGCAAAGATAGTCGTGTAATGAGGCAGACATTCTTGGACTGTGATTTCTTGGACCAGTACCTCCGATGGACCTCCGAATCTGGCTGGGTGGATGAAGCCTTCGTGCCGAAGCCTTAGCTGCATGGTAGGACGACGGCGCAAGCCACCTGCATGATGCATCTGGGCGAAATTCTGAGCATGGTCTTGCCACTGCTGAGGACATACGTCGCTGGAGTGCAGGACTCCATCTATGCCCTGCAGGCGTCACACGCGGCACAGGGCACTTGTTTAGAACGGTGCGTCCGTCAAACGTTCTTGATGCTGTATGTGAGGCTACCAACCTTGTTCGCTCAATTGACCTATTCTCCTCAAAGCCGGTTATCGTGGTGGCCAATCACTCAGGGAAGTGCAGTCGCAGTGTAGGGCTCCTGAGCCCAGGCTGAGCCCTAGCAGCCCTGGCGAAGGTTTTCGACGAGCAGTATGTTCCACCATGGCAGTGGCGGCACTTCCCCAACGCAGCTCGGGCGGCAAGACAGCAGACCCTAAGCTCTTCCCACTATGTGTCTGGCCATGGCATGCTTACAGCTTTAGTGTCCGAGTGAAGGTCATCGTGTACAAGATGCTGCCCCTGCCAGGAGACATTGGGATCTTCTGCTTTTCTCAAAGTCTCCGGAGCTGCTTGACAGGAAAAGCAGTTTCCTTCAACTTCAACAAGCTTCGCGCCATGATCGCTTCCCGAACCCTCGTGGGTGTTCAGCTGGACAAGTCCTTGGTTCATCCTGCGAGCCGGGAATTCGAGGCTTGCTCAGAGCCTTCCGATGACAGGACACCGATCAGCTGATTGCGCCAGAGGTGGAGAGGCCCTGGGCCCTGAGCCCTGCCAGCAGCTCGCTCGTGCAAGTGCTCACTAGCTTCTTCAGGCTTTTGTTGGTGCAGGATGTTTGCCGCTTCTCGTCGCGAGATCCACTCGCACTACCCCTGGCCCATGCTGCCGGTCCACTGGATGCTTGCCGGCATCCAGCCACAGGAACACCTTGGTAGCACGTCTGGCACAAAAGCCAAGGATGTCGAGAGATGTTCCGTCGCCGCGCTTGTTCCGGGTTTTGTGCTGCGCTGGGTATGGCACCATCTGGCAGTGCTACATGCCAGGCCAAGAAAGGAGAGCTTTACTCCGTCGGCACCTCAGCATCTGCATGCGTGGGTACGCGGCGCAGAGAAAGAAGATCAGTCGACAAAAGATGATTCAGGACATGAACTTCGAAGGGTGGGCTGGCCAAAGGACTATGAGGTCAGAAGTGTTATCAGCGGGACGTTTGCGGGCCTCTCTTCCAGCAGGTGGGGTCATGCGCACCCGCTCCGACCTCGATGCCGCTATGCGCATTGTGCACGCAAAGTTGGAGCCGGGCCCAGGACATGGACATACTGGGCCTTACCCTTCCTAGCTGATCTCCTCTACGAGAGGCATGAATGCATGAAGCGTGTCGGTTTTCGCCGGTCGTTCTATCTGTGTAGAGAGTGTATTGCTTGTGGTTCTGGGAAAAACTTGCAACAACGATCTGCGAGCTTTCAGATGCATCAAGCAGCGGGGTAGCCGCGCAGCCATGCCGGCACGAAACCTCTCGGCTCGGCGAACTTGCAGTTCTCTCTTGAGTCATGCTTCGAAACAACTTGCCGAATCAGTTCGACCCTCGTCCTTCGTCTGACAATCGACGTGCACTTGCGCCGAGCAAAAGTTGACAAACTGGAAATTTGGGTTCCTCGCAACGGGTGGCGCCGCGTACTAGACGGTTCACTGGCAGAAGGCCCTGAGTCGCAAGGCCCCTTCTTCTCTTCATCACCCACTGGAGACGAGGATTTGGGCATTGTCTTACCCGGGCGACAGGCAACATCGAACTCGGAAAGAAAAACCTTTCCGAGTGCGACAAGGATGTTGCCGGACCGTCCCTTCGCGTAAGCATGGTTTCCAGACAGAAAAGACATCACAGAGGAGAAGAGGTTCAACATCACAGGTGCTTCGATACGACCACTTGGTTTGGCATCTTCTGCAGCCCGTCAGTGAAGATCCGGACAGATTCGAGGAGGTCGGTCGTGATGGCCACCTATCTACACTTGCAAACAGAGTCTTACAGACGATCGACCAAAGGAGGAGGCCTCGGAATGTTGCTAGGCTCAACGCATTGCTGCGAATCAAAGAAGACCCGGCGGGGTGTCGGGAGTCATGGCGGCCTGGGCATGTCCTCGCAAGGTCGTCCCCTAGCTGTTGGAGAAGGGTGCCGGAAGCATCGGCTTCACATACAACGAGTGGGTGCTGGCACACACAGCAGTATGGCCGAACCTTGCAGGAAGCACTGCATGCTTCTTCTGCTGAGATGGTGGCGACTGTATCACCCTGTTAGCTTCTCTAGTACATGCCCGAGATCGATGTGACATGTTCAGTATGCACTACTCTGATCTAAGTTACTAAGCCATTGAATCCTCAATTCGTAAGCTTTCAGTCTGAATCCTGGACGTTCGTGCATGTGGATGTTGAGCCATTTGCATCTTTGAGTTTGAAAAAGTGTCAAGGGTATTGTTGGCAGAGGGTCCATATCCAACTCACAGATTTATTGGTTTGCCGAGCCGCTGCGCCAGTGTCAGCCATGCTTCAAGACGCTGAATCTATCCACTGAGCTCTGCAAGTCTTAGACCTGCAAATTCAAAGCATTCAAACTTCAAACAGCATAGACACGACATCCCGCGCCGTGCATACTGCCGAAGATTGGGCAAGAGTTTATGATTATCAAGGATTTGCAAGTCTCCGGTCAGGGTCTACATAGTTAGACTTGGGACATCGGCAAGAAGGCGGCGCTGGCACTCTGGCACTTCACTCCGCCACAGTCGAGGGCCGTGCGCTGGACCAGACACCATGGCGTTTCGACTGGTGGACCAGTCGGACTGATGTGACGGTACATTGCAAAAAGATCGGTCTCGCGGCTAGCATCACCCGTTGCAAGAGTTACTGTCGGTTCCTGCATGTGCTTCCGATGCCGAAGGTTTGTCGCCGGCTTCAAGACCAAGGCGAAGGCGTAATTTGTGGGCTTAGGCTGCATGCCGTCAAGAGCGGCTGCAGCTTGACGACTCCGCCACGCTAGCAGGCCTGGAGCATCCAGGCCTGGGACCTGAATGCAGCATCCTCCGACGGACTTTTGGCCGTCATCGAGGATCAAAGGAAATCACCTCGACAGGTGCACCGATCCTCAGCTTCAGTGTTTTTCTAGGCGCTGTCTCAGTTGCAGGTCAAGTACGGGTCATTTATGATGGAGGATGAGGCGCTGAGGCAGCTCACCTTCGGGAGTCTTCGGACGGTGACTATGTAGAGGACATGCTCAATGTCGGGCTTTGGCGTGACAAGGCCACCAAGGACTCGGCAGCACGTATTCGGACCTTGCAATGAGGGAGCCTGCATCCAGTTCGCGCAGGAGTGGTGCAAGTTCGACTTGGAATGGGCTTTGTTCAAAGAGAGATGGCAGCTGGATCCGAAACCTATGCAAGACTCCAAGCGCGTCCCTTAGCACTTTCGAGAGAGAGCCGCGGCCAGCGGCATGTAACTCAAACGAAAGGTGGTATCCCGACGGTGTGCCAGTCGTGTACCTGTCCATGCACAACACGAAGCAGTTCGCAAGCAACTCAAGCTACAAAGCAGTATGTGCTCGTGCACCTGTCGATGCCTCGAGGAGGTGACGGATTGGCTTCTGTCTTGGTTTGCGCGATGCCACAGCTTCAAGCCATCCAGGTGTGCAACCTCAGGCCTGCTCCGATCTGATCGTCCGAACGAGCTGAATGTGCCATGTGCCATCCGAATCTGTTGTTGAGCCCTGCAGGCAAGGCACCGCCTCCTCAATGCGGGCTGCACGGATTCCAAGCAAGTGGAGTCCATGTGGCAAGCATTGCTCCCAGGTCAGGAGGATTCGTCTGCAGAGCGGAAGCTCAGACGACGTCCGCACCAGTACGTGGAAGACATGCGTGAAGCCCAAGATATGCTCTGCTTCATTACGCTACTCCTTGCTGAGAAACATTGAGCACAAACTGGTAGGTGCTGCTGCATGGAGCCCCGCCTGAGCAAATGGATCTACTGGGGCGGCAAGTGGTAGATGACTCAGTTCGGGAACCTCTAAGGGCTTCCTCGGCCTTGATTCGCAATCCAAGGTTCGACAACGGACAGGCGGTGCCAGGCCGAGACGCTGTGGCAGACGTTCCATGGTCCGTGGTCATATTGCAGAGGCAAGATGCCGGGCATGCAGAAGAACAGAACCTGTACTCTGCCCTGAAGGGGAGGGGAACATGTACAAAATGTACAGCAACTCGCCGAGACGTGAGGAGTTCTGTTTCGTGGAGGGGAGGGACGAGAAAGCGATCTCGCGTAGCGGGCTTCCCCCTCTGCCAAGCAAGAGGGCAAGAGGGCCAATCCTGGTCCTAGTTAATGAACCTTGAGATAGATTCTGCAAAGCTCGGAAGGAATACAAGGAGGCGGCAGTGCCTGAGGCGACGGATAGTTGGCGCAGGCGCTCCACAGATGTTCGCGGCAGAAACTGCCTGCATGCAGCTGCATGCATCAGGCTTGCATCTGAAGTCGGAGGGGTGCCCACATCCCCACACATCCCCACGTCCACGCGTCACCTTGAGGCACGCGCCACTCTCGAAGTCAACAGGAAGCCAAGGGCTGGTGGCGCTCGACAGGCTCGGGTTAGCTCGAGTCCTCCCTTCGTTGGAGCCTTGTGCTGTGCTGTGGGCCTTGGGGACATGGAAGCCGTTGCAGGTTTGAGGCGCAGTAGATTGCGGCCGCTGCGTGGAGTCCCGCCACGTCACAGTACCGCGGCGAGACGTCTACGGTAGGGCTCCCGGCTCCCAGTAGCTCGGATCGCGACATACTTCGCCGACTTCGCCTTCGCAATATGCAGCTCTCAGGCTGCGACTGGACTTGTCGGAAGTTCACCAATCAAGGAAGGCAGGGCGCAGGTTACACCTCATGTCCGAGTACACACGTTCGACATGTGATGTTATCAGCATCGTCTGCACGTAATTCTCCGGCCAGCCGGAAAATCAAGATCAGTGGACATTCAACCCCATGACCGTCTGTAAACATTATACTCACTATGTCATGAGTCAGGTAGTTCTTGGCATGTGATATGTTGCGACCGTTCAGCTGCTCTATCTGCATGTAGAGTCCTGGTTTTACCAAACCCAGAAGATGACACCCGAAGCTCGAGACCGAGACAAACGATCAATCTGTAGCAGCCCGTGCTAGCATGGCACCCGACAGCTTTGATGTATCAAGCTGCCTGGTTCTTCAGCGGCGCGTGGCTGCAGAACAAGTGCAGCACATGCCAGCGCATGGCTTACTTGCTCAGCATATGGCTTCTTACTGCCGGATGTCCTGCGTTTGGATGTCGGGCCATGACAGCTATCGAAACGTTGCGTTGTTTCAAGGCTGCCGCAGCTCCGACGTGCAACAGACGAGCGCAATGCTTGCCGACTTTTCGTGCGATTGCTGGGTGCATCGATTCCAGGGCTTGCAGAGCCAGGACGATGCGCTGTGCAGCTTTCCAGCTGACTGGATTGAAACGACACATGCTATCAAATCAACCATAATCGACCACTTTAGACTCTCGCCGAGTTTTCGGGGCTGGAGGTTTAAGCAGACTATGCCTTCAATGTCCAGGTTTCCCATGGGCGGTAGGTCCACAGCCAGTGATCACGAATCTCCCAAATCTTGGCCTTTGCCATGCAGATCACACAGACAGAATGAATTGGCTACTTGAACTGAAGCTATGGAGCTATGACGCAAGCTTTGTGCTTGATGAGTTGACGGCCGCTGGAAGCTCCAGCAACTGGAGTTCAAAAAGGCTATGTTGATTCCCAATTCCCACTGCGTGGCCGCCAGACCGCCGTGCGGGTCGGCATGCCATCAGGTATCGTCAGGTTTTCTAGAGTATCTCTCAGCCACGGAAGGCAGGGCGTATCGGCAAGACCGAAAGGAACAGGCCAGTAAATGGTGTGAGAGTGTGAGACAGAGCGCTCGTTTGCGTTCCCTGTGGTTGGGGTTTGGGTGGGACGGCCTGCCAATTCACCGAACAGCCCTAAACTCGCATTTTCGCCAACACACTCGTTACAAGGTATCCGGTATCCGGTCACAATAAGAGATTCTATGTTTGCTGTGCCTCCTGGTGTGCAGTGTCCAAACAGCGTGAGGACTGCTCATGCGAGAGCATCCATGTGTGGAAGTGGCATTTGGTGATACAGTGAAGGCGACCTGTCTGCATACCACCACAAGTCACGGCTGGTGCCGTCGGCAAGAGTGCATCTCAAGGAGTCCGAACCTGCTGAGTACGTCTCTGTGGGTACGCCAACCTTCGGACCAAGTGCGGCACGCTGAGCTGACAGTCGTCGATCACCGGATGAAGACATTTTAACTCGGCGTAGTTCGGCACTTTTTGAGGCCCGAAAGCCAGGTTTGGTTCCGACAGCTCTACAGGACAAGAAAGGAAGATCTGCTTGGATTGCAAGAGTTTTGCCGTCGTGCTGCATTCCTGGAGGATTGTGAGTGGCACTTCGGCGACACGATGGTCTTCACCGTCGCTCAGAAGAAGTCAGCTTGTCCGAGATCGTGGTGCTATTTAGGGGTGGTCGGGCACTTGGTTCAGGTTCAGCTGTCGGAGCTCACTTCGTGTGGCCTGTCCCTGCGTGTGCACACACGGAGTGACATGCGCCTGGGCCCCTTGCAGCTAGACCTGGCCCGGCCAAGCCAAGTCGGTTGCTGCACACTCGACATGAGGCAGCGAACGTCCCGGAAGCCTCTCATTGATCAGAATCCTTGCAGTGTCACTTTCAGGCGTCGGATCCTTCCAGCATGCTCTAACCCAAAGGTGGCCCAGGCGGCCGGCCGAAGTGTTGGGTTCTGCCATGTTCTGCCGGAGTGACGCAGGTCGCAAGCAAGGGGGCAAAGGATGAGGCAACTGCACCCAGTTCGCAGTTGGATTTGTGTTGAAGCTTCTTCCAAGGCCCATGCAGCTTCGCAAGAGATCTGGGAGTCTGAGCAGATCTGCTTGCCACTCGTTACAGCCGACGGAGCTGATGAAGGAGTACCCCGCTCAGTTGCGAGAGGTGTTCGCTGTCATGTCGTACTTTGGACGGCGCTGCAGGCATGGCTCCTGGTGAGTTTCGCTCTGTCTGCTAACCCGGCGTCGCTCGAAAAACTGGCTTCCCGGGCAGACAGGACTTTGGTTGAGCGAGCATCCTGGCTTACAGGTATCGTGTGCCTGCTGTAGCAACGCGGAAGGTGCTGACGCTTGCCGGACCCGTGCCGTGCCGAACCTTTGACTTGCGAGGTTTCTGAAAGTGTCTCACACTTGGGCCAACAAGCCCAGCCAGCGTTGCAGTGGGCAGCAGAATGCTGTGCCACTGAAACAGCGAGGACGGCATCTGGGCTGAAGGGAAAGTCCCTGTGCACTGACATCTCGTCAGGAGCTCTCAAGAGCGGATCGTCGTGTCCATCCCAGCCATGGAGCACGAGAACGCGGGAAGCGTGGACTTAGGTGGGGTCGCGAAGCGGAAGCAAGGATTAGTGACTGTCGCAGTCTTTTCAGGCCGCAGCCAAACAGGGGCGCCCGAAAACCGGCCAAGCCGGGAGTGTGCTGCTGCACCGCAGCAGGAGAGCCGATTTCGCGGGATGCTTTGAGGTTTCAAGATCTTTCGAGGCTTAGTTTGCCAGTTTGCCGAGACCAGGAGATAGAAGCAGAGCCTGCGCCAGAGCCACCTGCCTTCCCGGAGACGGTTCAGAGCAGGCCGTCTTTGCAGTCTCTAGTTCCAGCGTAGCTTCATGGACTTGCCTTCCTCATTTCCAGAAAAGTGTTGCTTGCAGGGGGAGCATGCCAGGATGGTGTGGGTTTGCGTGGTTCCTGCCTGAGGCTCCCAGTTCGGAGCCAGTGCGGAAGAAGCTTGGCTTCAACTAAGCTCATTCTGATTGTCATGGCGCTCGTTGTGTGATTCTGGCAGCCTGGCAGCTCCACGCAGGATATCTCGTTTCACAGACTCCCGCCGGGGCTGCGCCCGGTCCTGCACTGCCCATGCCGTACACCTTGAACCCAGCTTGGGCATGGTATCAGAGGCTCGGTCCAGGGTTTCTTTTAAGCGTTTTTGGATGTTCAGGGATGCGTATTTATGGGCGGTTTGGCTTCAGCCGAGCAGGCCGCAGCTCACGCAGAGCGCCAACGGCTTGCAACCTCAAACGTGGGCCTTTCCGCAGCTTCTGAGCTGCATGCAGGAGCTTGAGGTAATTCGGATTGCTTCTCTGGGCAGCTGAGGCCAGCTCCGGTGCCAGCTCACCTGCCGCAGTTCCGCTAGCAAAATGGCGCAAAGAGTGCAGGGTTGAGCAGGCTCCGAGGCAACTGATCGCATGCGCATGTCATCGCCTGAGCCAGTCCTTGCCGGGAGGTAGGTATGATCCGCACAGCCCTGCTAGCATTGTGTGAAGCCCCGCAACTCCCGTCAAGGCCTGAGCATGCCGTGGGGGCTTTTCGCTGGATCGGTCGATGCAGGGCATGGCCAACTTTGCAATCCAAAGCCTCCCAGGTTGCTCGTGGTCAGCAGTTGACGGCTGTGTGGAGCCTACTGCAGACCTCGCTCCGAGCCACTGCACCCTGGTCCAAGATCAACCTCTGGATCTGGTGGCATAAGGCAATCTCGGAGGCTCCGGTCCAACTGCCAGAACTCAACACGCAGGACCTTTCCAACACGGCGCAGGCAGCACCACTGCCACTCTTCTGGCATCTAGGACCTGTCTGTGTCTGTGTCTGTGTCGGAGGCGCTGGCTAGTTCGTCACATGGTGGTAGTTTGCTGATGACAGCTGCCAATGCCTAAGAGGGGTTCAGGCGGATGTTTTGAAACCTGTGCTTTTTTGCCGTTGTGTTGTGAGGCCAGGGCGGCATCTCTCATCAAGCTTGCTTCCTTCAGGCTTGTGCGGGTGAACATCCCGCCGATAAGCAGCCTGTCTTTGCGGGGGCAGCGCGATTGATTTCGTTTGTGATGCCTTCACAAGCATCATCTTTGTTGTGGAAGCCTTCTGATATCAAAGCTCCAAGCATGTTCGTGGGATTTTCTGCGGTGAAGCGTTTCTTCGCCCATCGTCTCACGGAGTTTTCGGTGAGTTCTGTGTGATTTCCTGAAGGCTCTGGCTTGGGATTCAGCGTCCTAGAAGTTATCTGAATTAATTATAGGCTTCAGGATGCAAAAGGCATGTCCCTGAATGCAGTACATGACCAAAGCACCACTCCGGCAGGCGGGAGGAAACAGAGATGCTACTCTGGTCTTTAGCCCCGTGGTGCTGGGAGACATCCTTGAAGGCGACTGCTTCTTGTGCCTCTTTAGCCCGAATCGGCCTCAACCCTTCTTGCCTAACTCCTTGTGGTTTCATGTGTCGAGTCGAGGTGCTGCGTGACATGGATCGGTGCGGATCACAGAGGCACAGCTTTCTAGTGGGATACGTGCCATGTTGCCAAGTCAGGACCTCCAGGCTGCGTGCCTTGGGTCAGCCCGGCTGATTTGAAGCCGTTCTCACAGTATCTGAGCGCTGGGGTGCTAGCAAACCTGTGCTTGAAGAGCTGTGCCACGCCCTGTCTGTCAACAGTCCACCAAGTCAGGCCGAGCGAGTAGCAAAGGATGCAAACAGAGGGCGTTGTCTCGCCTACATTGAGTTAATGCTGGTGTAGCTAGCCGGCTAGCCCTTGCTCCTTCCGACGCTAGCTGCCATGCCATGGCCTCTAATATGAAGGGGGACGCAAGGCAGCACAAATTCAACACGTTGCTCCCTCTTCCGCTGCATGGTGTCTCCGGCCTAGGGCAGGAGCTAAGGATGTCTTGCGAGAGCAGCCTGTGCAGTTTACGCTGCTGATGCTGACACTTGCTGGAAAAATGGATTCAAGCAGTCACAAGCACGGAGACTCGATGCAACAGTTTCATGAAGATGGTGTCGCGACAAGGCTGGGTGTCGGCTGCTGCGGTATCATGGCTCCGGTTTGCTGCATGTGGTCCAGGGGTTTGGAAGCGTCGGTCCTTGCCTTTGATGCGTCTCGGTGGCACTTCTGCCAAAGTCGATCTCGAACGTTTCTTTAAAGTTTTTTCAAAACTGAATTCACAGCCTGCCATCGCTTTCCAGACAAGGAAGCCGGGCGCTTTGCCTGCAGCCACACGCAAACACACAGACCATAGTCGGAGCTGGCGGACGCGGGTCTTCAATTCTCTTGTTTCTGCTTCTTGGCCGACTTGCGCTTGGGCTTCGATCCAAGTTGCTATTTCGTTGGCGGCTTGTTTGGTGGATCCATCCTCCTCGAGATGCTGGTAGCCACCTGGCCGCATGAGCAGCGATGAGCATGGTGAGAGTCTCAAGTTCACGTGTTGACAGGCTCTCCTCATGGCAACGGGTCATTTTCCGGACCTGGGACCGCCATTGCCCTATGAATGCGTGTCCTGGACGCATGGTGGTTTGATGTGCTTGCGAGACCGGGATGCGCTAGATCCGCAAGCTCTGGTGGCAGCATCGCTTGTGCAGGCCTTCTTGGTGGCGATCCTCGCCGGCTTGGTCTTTTCAGTCAAGGCCATGTCTTTTTGTCGCCCGTGGCGTCCTTCCACCACAGGTACTGGCGCATGGGGACTTTCGCTGTTTGGCTCCAGAGTCCATTTTGGCAGAAGAGGGCAAGTGAGGGTTCGAAAAGCGTTTGACGCCATGTCGGTGCTGCTCCTGGCGTGCCTTGGCCTTCCCGTGAGAGTTTTGAGCCACTCATACTTAGCACTGCCTCCTTCGCGGAACTTGCTCGCAAACTTGGACGGGCTGGAGGATTGCCCACATTGCCTACAGTCAGGCGGCCCTGACAATGTCAAGGCCCGCGGAGAGGGCGTGTGGCCGACCCGATTGGCTCCAGGCTCTCATGGCCTGTGTGGAGACCCGGTGCAGGGACAAAGCAACCCTGTTCGGCTTCAAGATGAGACCTATCTCAAAGCCGGCGTCGTCACGGCAACATATGTGCCAGGAGAAGTGGTGGAGTTCCAAGTCGCAGTTAGTACCCATCATCAAGGACACTACGAGTTCCGCATCTGCGACAAGCCGCTGGATGCGGCGTCCCTCACTTCAGCTGCCGAAGGCCAGGCTTGTTTGGACCAATGGTTGCTGCAGCGGGCACCGCCCTTGGATGACTGTGTGGTCAACGATCCCAGGGGCGACTGCCAGCCACTGGACCCAAAGCATCCGGAAAGATGGTACTTGCCACCAGCTGGTTCGCAGACGCAAGTGGCCGGGCGAGACTTCACGGACTCCATGGCTCCCAGCTATCCGTCCTCGTCGGAGGTGCACCGCATGAGGTTCAAGATTCCCGAAGGCTTGCAGTGCTCCAGGCACCGGACCAAACAAGCGGACGCTACCGTAGGGACAGAGCAGCTTCTAGGGTCCGGTAAGACTGATCATCGCGCGCCGTGATCACTCTTGGCTGAACCAGGTGCACGCTACAGTGGTACTGGTCTTCCGGGAACACCTGCCTTTACGATGGCGACTACTTCGACTACTTTCGAGGCATTGCTGCGCTTGGATGGGACGCAAGCGCATGGCAGACCAACGTTCTGGAAAACTGGGCAAACTGTGCCAACAGCTGCTGCCAAAGTGGTGGAACGTTCGGGGAGGAGTTCTGGAACTGCGCAGATGTTGCGGTTGTGCCAAGTGGCGGCTCTTCGGCAACAACGACGGAGATGTCAACCACCAGAGTTGCTTCCCAACTTAACTTTTGCAGAAGCTTTGACAGGATCTAGAAACCGTGAATTGACATGATCTATCAGGTTTGCAGCCAATTTCAGGGTAGGAAGTTGCGCAGGCCACATCAGCGACCCCCACCAGTACCACTACAACTTCGGCAGCGACACCTCTATTTTCTCCTGTGGATGGAGGCGATGGGCGGGCTTGTCGTGGAAGAAGTGCCCGGGATAATTCTGCGACCTACTATGAGGTGGTGTCCGGGCTGACTCAGCTGGAGGACTGCAAGGCAAAATGCGTTGCAACAGCAGGCTGTGTTGGCATCGAGCACAACCCACGTGGCCGTGGGCGGTGTGAGGTGTGGACACGGTCTGAAGGAATCCAGGCTTCTATTCCCCTGCCTGGCTTCATGTGTCTCAGACTGGGCGAGCCATCTACTACGCAACCGATCGGGTCGCTCGGAACCTTTGAGAGCCGTGGAGAGGGCACGGCCTGCCGTGGGTCGAGCCCCAGAGACAACTCTCCCAACTACTACTCGGTCTTCTCTGGGGCTTCTCTCGACTTTTGCAAAAGGCAGTGTGCATCCACCGAGGGCTGCAAAGGCATCGAGCTGTCGAACGGGGGAAGATGCGAAGTTTGGACCCGAGCCATTGAAGCGAGTGCTGCTGTGACTGGCTTCACCTGCTACACTTACACTCCGCCTGGGGTTCCTGCCTTAGCACCCGGAGATACAGCCGCCTTTTTAGAAACGGAACCGCGTTTCACGCAGCACCTGGGCTGAGGTCCCCACCACAACAACTTCGACCTCGTCTCCGAACGCGTGCTCCAGTGCGTGGGGAGCGTGTGGCGGTCAAAACTGGGACGGGCCAACCTGTTGTGAAGATGGGTATGTTTGCATGGCCGTGGCTCGGTCCAGGTTTCTGGATTCTAGCTGTTGTCTGCAATACCCCAGGTTGGTAGGCTTAAGATGTGTCCACAACAAGCATCCGTAGCTCTGCTGCTAGGCTCCTGCCATAGGGAGCGCGCCGCCCGCGCACCGCCCAGACTAGCGCTAGAAGATGGAAGTATGCTTCGTGGCCTAAGGAAAGCGTTTGGTACTCACAATGTCGGCCTGCCGCAGCTCTGTCTGAGATGCCTGACCTTGCCACTCCTGAACAGAAGAAGCACCGCCGTAGCTTGGCCAAACCAATCGTGACAGGGCATCTCTTTGAGGTGTACTGCATGTTATTCCAAGTTTGTGGAAGCTATCTGCAGGTTTTCGTGGAAGCACATTTTTGCAAGACGGCATGCTCTTGGACCACATGCTGGTAGAAGAGCTATGAGTCGTTCCTGATGTTCTGATGGTTGCAACATCCCCGTGACGCTCACGAAGCGGACGGATGCTTCGCAATAGGTGCAAAGGTTCCGTTGAGCTTCCGCCCGGATTGGGCTCGAACCGCTCGGCGCATCTTGCCTCTTTCGTGAAATTTCGCTGTACAGTACAGATGTTTTGGCTTTTCTGGGCGGCAAAAGCGAGCCTGCGAAATGTCAGTTGCCGAATTCAGGTTTTGTGCTCAGTTGCCAGAAATGGCGAGCTGCCGCACTGGTCACAGTGGGGTCAGCACACAGCTGGTCGTGGCTGGGAGTCCTAGACGATATCGCAGGAATTCTAGCCTGGCTTCGGCTGTGCGATGGCCCATGACTTGAAGACCACTTTTGAGCACTTCTTTGCCCAGAGTGCGATGTGCACAAAGCAGACAAGGAGGGCTGATGTTCCGGGTCTTGTTAGGAGGGTACACGGGCCACGTGCGACGCATGAGACTGTGCTTATGCAGGTGAGGCGGCTTGCCCAAAGACGCTTGGCGAGTGCGCGCGAGGGCGACCCTGGAGCCTCTGCAAGGTTGCTTTTGTGATAGTTCCAGGCTGTGACCTGGAACTAGAAAGATCTGCCTCGACTTGCTTGAAGGGTCCACGTGACAAAAAGCTTTGACAAGAGGGTTTACAGCGGCACGAGTTAGACAACGCCTTGTCGCCTGCCGCTAGCTCAAGGATGCACATGGTTACAGCAGGCCAGCAGGTCGTACAGCTCACGGACACTCGCAAAGATTCACAAGGTGTGAAGGACCCCTGTGATCAAGGCAAACTGCAAGAGATGCAACATGGCACGGAGTCACCAAATAGTTTTCAAGGCAAGCGTGCGGAGTCCTACATGGATTCTCATGATTCGTAGTCCGAGTCATGTCGATTGAGGCATCATCCTGAGCTGCTCTCATTTCCGAGGATGTTTGATGCTTGCCTTTGCAGAGCCCTCGAGTCGGATACAGGAGGTGGTGAAAGAGCTGGAAAGCCGGCGGCAGTTTGCCGGTGATCATCTTTGGAGGCAATGGGCCTGACGGGCTGCGTAGTTCAGGGGCACCGGCAGCGATGTCCAGAGAGGCTCAACACTGCCATCTTCAACTGCGCTGACGAGAATGAGGTCACTTCACAGCTAGCTGGCCGACCCTGGGTACCATACGGTTGAATGTGCAGCGGCCAGTGTGCCGTTCAGGTTTCGTGTGTCTCAGCATGGCGCAGAAGATGGTTCCTTTGAAGAGTGCCTGAAGCTTCCCGAGGAATTTACCAAGTGGTCATGCAGATGCGGAAAGAGTACCAGTCCGGACAGTTCTATGCCACAGACCAGGGCAACTTGTTTCGAAGCAGATCCCGGTACGGGGTGTTGACTTCTGCCAGGACCGGTCAAGTGCAGATAGACAAGCCAAGGCAACTACCTTGCCTTGCTGGGCACGTTGCAGAACCAGCCCCTTGGCAGGCGTTTGTAGGTTGTCCTCGCGCTGTGTCTGGGCCTTCCGCTCTAAGGGATTATTTCTCAACCCGTCAAGCAACCGCTTTTCGCGGCTGGATCGCTGAAGCTCTTGGTGCGGGCCGGGATGGTGGCCGAGAGGGCTCGGCTCAGACATCCAAGGACAAGGAGCCGGTCAGCTTGGATTTTAGGATGCCTGTGCCGTGTCTAGAGTTGAAGAGTGACCTGAATGTAGCGGAAGTCGGGCTGAAAAGATCATTGCAGGGACACGAGTCTCGTTTGTGTCAGTTTGCAGGAGAGTGGTACCAATGGTCTGAGCCGCGCAGAAGCGCAAAAATTGCGAAAGCTGGAAGCAAGCAGAGAGGCGGGAGAAAGCGGAAGTGGGAAGTGTGCAAAAATCGCGTCTGTTTAATGGGCCAGTCCCCACAGTGGGCCGCGCGGCCAGCCAAGGCCTTGGCTGCAGAGCTTCGCCAACTCCGCTCCTTGCGGTCAGCCGTTGAAACCTTTACCTCCTTTGATGCAACGAAAAGAGGCGCGTCGCCGCGCCGCATGCCAACTTCCAGTGCTACTTGGAGCGTTGTTGCGATATCTCGTTTTCTCAGGCACCGGAAAGAAGAAGGACAACCAGAGGCAGAACGAGGGTCCAAAGGACAACGTTTCAGTGATAGGCAACACGTGCTGTAGCAGGCACGCTTGCGTTGCCTGTTTGCGAGAGCCTGCCGCGTCTGCGAGGATTCACCACAACCTGTGCCATCCACGGGTTCGGGCGGTGGCACACGACGCGAAGAGCGCCGAGAAAGCGTGAAGGTTGAAACACCCGGCTACCAGGCACGGCAAGGGAGAAGGGTACGCTGCAGTACACGCAGTTGCCCTGCCCTGTTCCCGTGTTCTGCGGAAGGTGAGGACTGACAGTGGATGGGTCAGGTATGACGACGAGGCTCAGACGGCTCTGCGGGCCGCTGCTGAAAAGGGTCAGCCAGAATGCCGCTGGGCTGCCCTGATTCCACGGATCCTTGGCCGAGAAGCTCCGAGAAATGTCAGTGGACCTGCATCCAAGGTGAGATCTTTGCTCAAGGCCAATACTACAAGATAAGCCTGAAGCGTCTCTCGGCCAAAGCGGGGCTTCGAGATGGAAAGAAGGCTTGAGCTCTCTACTGGCCCTTCCAGGAATGGTGCAGATCAACCCTTCGACCGGAAACGAGCGGTCGGTGCGCCTGCAGGGCGAGGCCCCGCGGACTCCTGAGATGCCGAAGTTGAACTTCAAGCGCCTCATGGTCGAGCATCTTGGAGCTGAAGTTATTGTCATCATCACCCATAGTCTCATAGTCATAGTCATGGACATGTCAGGAGATGTCCTGAGTCATACAGGCGATGCTGGAAGGGCGCTGTAGCTGCTAGCTTTCCCTCTCAGGTTCAAGCAGCTCGAGGCTTGCATAGCTGCTGGCCAAGAGCCGAGCTTTCACAGGTGCGAGCCCGTGGAGGACAATTTGATGGACTCTTGTCCACAACCGGTTCTTTGTTCTCACATATGCTAGCTCTTCATCTGTCTCGTCCATGGCACCTTCATCTTGTCTTCCGCTTTCGTCTTTTCTTCTCTCTGGCCCGTGTCTTTAAGAAGAACCGAAGAAACTTGCCAGACCCAGCGGGTTCTGATTTTGATTCGTGCCTGTAAACCAAGGACTGGGAGATGGACATGTCCTTTCCTGCGGAGTCAGCTCTGCAGAAGAGCCTGGAAAATCTGGCTGCGACCCAGCTTCAACACACATCAAAGCGACTCCTACCATTTCTATACACGTGCTCGGAAGATCATCTCAGGCCAGCATGTTCGACAGCAGCCTGAACAAAATCACGTTTTGCATACGCTTCCCCGTGGAGTTTCCTCTGAGCCCACCGGAAGTGTGGCTACGGCGGCCACGGATGAGATATCGATCCGGTCAATCAGGACGAGCAGCTGCCCCATTGAAGACCAGACACTCATGTGCGGACCGCTTGAACGCTGACGATTCAACTTGGGTCCGGGTCTTTCGTATCGTGGCGGGCAGTCTCACCATCGAAGGACCGGTGACCTTCGGTGGCCGTGTTTGCAGTCCCTGAGCCGAACCAGCCAAAGTTTCTTGCTGGACTGGCGTGCCTTTTTGTGCTTGTGTAGAAGACTTCATTTCTGAAGCGCATGCGCGACGAGGCATGCTGTTGGCATCTGCTGGCTGGCAGCCGGCTACCTCCATGCTTGCCGTGCTGAAGGAGGTGCAGCAAAGCCTGGTGGATTCTGGCATCGAAGCCAACACCACCGTCTGCATCAAGAAGGCTGGGATCGCCTTTCCTGTAGTTGGTGTTTGTTGCGCCGGTGTTCCGCAGGAGTACCCGAGAGCTTCCATTCAACTGCAGCGCCGCTTGGCTGCATACCCGCGATGCAAGGTAAGGCCTTCCGAACCGTGTGGGTCTTTAGCTTTGCTGGCGGAAGGCCAGGTGGCCAAATGCACAAAGGACTCAACACCGAGCTGTTCCCCACGGTGAACGGATTCTGCCAGATGGCCATGACGGCGATCTCACCAGTTGAAGCTTCCGCCTTCCTGGGGGATCTCTCCAGGCAGGGCCGGCCCTCGGCCGTCGGCCTCTCTTTATGGAGTCGGGCAGCCGCCTCGCAGGCTGGAGGCCACGGACAAGATCGGCCTACCCTTCGCATATGCGAAGCTCAGAGAAAAAACGAGGGGCTTGTTTGTGATAGAGCGAGCTTTCGCGCAGCAACTTGAGCAGAGGTTCTCAGGTAGCACTCGGGGCGAATGCTGGACAGTCAGTAGTTGTGATGTTTGTCGGGTCTTTCCGGCTTTCTCAAAATGTGGTTCTAATATTGCGTCTGCCTTGTTCGTCTCGAAAGAGTGACACCTGTGTTGGCTTTGCCCTCTGGCCCGATTCGTGGCTTGTGCGACTGTCGTCCCGCGGAAGAATCTGCCGCCAAGGAACAGCATTTACAAGCGAGCCGAATTGGGCGCGGAATTGGTTTTGCCCTTGGTTTTCGAGCTGAAAACCCTTCTGGGGCGGAAGACTCACTGCGCCATAGCTGCAAGCCTTATGCGGGTCGGCTTGAATCATCTGTGCAGTTGGCATGATTGTGGGCATGGCCTCTAAGTGACAGTCAATCATGAAGGTGCCATCTTTGAGTTCATAGACGGCTTGCCGGACAATCATGTGCTAATCCCAAAGTGGGTTATGGAGGACCTCGCCATTGATGAGCAACTTGCCGAAACATCAATGATCCTTCTTCGTATCCTGCTTACGTCCAATTAACTGGCTCTAAGGAGGGAGCCGTTGAGGGTCCGCGGCGTGGATCTTGATTTGGTAACTGCTGCCTCCCGATCGCACAGAGAGACGGCTTCTTTGGCTCGCATGTGCCCATGCCCTCAGCAACTCGTGAATGAGTCAACCCTCGTCTTCAAGGTGAAAGTTCAGCCGCATAGCGTCGACTTCTATCAAGCTGTTCGGGACAGCGGCCGCGATGTTCGAGAATTGCTCACGGAATCCCTCTCCCGCTTCAGTACACTCACGGAGGACTTCCACGTTCCACAGACTCTACCTAATGCCAGATTGTCGATTTGCTGTGCAACAACAGTTGCCAGGACACCGCAGTGCCCATTGAGGTGAGTGGCAGGCCTGCGAATTCAACAGGATACCGACTCCAGATAAATTTGGGCCATTTGGGGGTTTTGCAGGCTGTCCCCGAGCGAACCCAGCTCAAGCGTGAAGCAGCATTTTTGTGGCACGAGGCTGTACCAGGTGCAGGTGAACACCGTGGAGCCCCATGGTGCTGTTCGCATCATTGTGCCTCGGTGCTGTCAGCATTATCAGTAGGTCCACGTCACTTAGGCATGTGAAAACTAGCCAGCTTTGCTAAACAGGGGGCTGACTGGTCAGATCTGTATAGTCAGACTAGTCGGTCTGATCTGGAATGACAACTCAGCCACCGAACACCCATCAGAGGCCACCAAACCAACGGGCAACAGGTTACCAAGAGGCTCAGTGGAGCTTCGAACTGCCGACGCCGTTATAGATGTATGGGAGACATTCACTATGTGTTCCTAAGCGAAAGCCCTTCATAGTAGCTATTCTTCGCATCATCTCCTTTCTGGCGTCCCAGGCCGGAGTCATGTGCTGGTCACCTCATTTCCCTGGCTTGTGTTGGCTAGCGAAACGCGTTGTTTTGTGCCTTTGATGGCTTGTGAGGCGCGTGCTTCTTTGTGCCGTGTTTGTCGTTTTTGCTGTCGGTGGCCTGCCAGCTCCTTTTTGCGATTCGTTTCGGTCCGTCATTATGGCGGCCTTTTTCGCTGCCGAAAGGTTGTTGTCGCATAACATGTGCCGGATGTTGGAGTTCCGGACAAGGACATGGATGTACAGCACCACTTCGAGTTCAAGGTGCTGGGCATCTTTCCCGAGACTCCTTGTGCCCTTACATGGAGTCAGGTGGAGTTCGAGCCTGCTCCTGATCTGGAGGATGAAGCAGCCACGAAGGCGAGCGACTTGGGAATGGCGGCATAGCAGTCACCACCCATCGAAGCTTGCATTTCTCGACCCAAGGAGTTTCAAGATCGTGCGCTGAAGTCAGTGAAGCTGCGTCGGGAACGCTCGGCCGCTGGACGACAGGACACCCTGCATGGTTCGAGAGCTCGTAACTACTCACTACTGCGCAGTGCGAGCGGTCAGGAAATAGAAGAACGCCGCCGTGAAGCTCGACAGAAACGATACGAGGCTGGACCGATGTTGCGGCTTCGTAGAAGTTCTGAATGTTTCACTTCTGGCCTGCTGCCTCCGTCTACGAGGGCTTGGTGGCAAGAGAGTCCGAGAATGTTGTCGACAAGAGCGCCTGGCTTGGGGGGATGGGCGATGCTCACTTCAATCGAGATGCTCACCTCGCTCCCAAGGTGAGGGAACGGTGGAAGTTGGCCTCAGGATGCCCGATGGGTCACAGCTGAAAGGCGAACAGAAGCGGCTGCACATGCAGTTGGTGCCTCCTCGCTTTGGCAGCAGCAGATGTGCAGGCAAGTTCCACGAGGGTGCATCCGTCGCATGCTTGATGCTGGCTGCCTTGGAGAGCCCCTGGGCGAAAGCGGCGCTGCCTTGGGGCATCTACCTCCGGATGGCCTTTCCCAAGAAGGTGCCGAACAAGAGCAACTGCTGGCCCTTTTACTTGTGCTCTTGCATCCGACGACATCTGCTGAGGTGCTTGCAAGCCAAGATGTCATTGACAAAGGCTTTCACAGAAGCACCTTGAGTGTGCAGGACCTTAGTCTGCAGACTTCAGCCACGCAGCAAGTGCGTTTGCACATCCCGAAGGAGGAGCAGGCACCGGAGAAGGATGAGGAGCTCTTTGCCGTTCTGCGCGCCTGAAGCTAAGCGAGCACGCTTTAACGGAGCAATCTGTCACAATGACCCTATCAGGACCCTATGATGGGGGTATGCTGGGCTGAGGATGCGCCTTCCCCAAAGAAGTCCATCAGCGCCTCCGGCATGCCAGAGGCCGTGCGCGTGGTGGAGAACGGAATGAGGGGGGTCTTGGCAGATGCCGGTGCCGCCTGCTGGAAAGGAGTTGGCTCCGCCGCCCTTGCCGGAACGAGACGAAAGCGAGCTCTTCTCGAGGCTGGCCTTAGCCAACTTGGCCAAGGGGCCTTCGCCGTGCCTTCGTGAAACTACGTCGTAACTAGGCCTGCGTTTACGACCCTGCCCTGCCTCAGAACGCAGCGCGCCTTCGAGATGCAGCGCTTTCTGCGAGCAGGTTTCAACCTGGAGGAGGCAACCGCGGAGCACTACCTCAGAGCAGGTTTCTGTGGCTTCAGATGTGCTCGTTGGGGTGCCTTGTTTCAGGGATGCCGGCTACCGGACTAGTGATTAGGGCATGGCAACCCTTCTGCAGAGTCTTCTGTTTACCAGAGGCACATACGTAATGTCTCTGGTACAGTACTCAGACGGTTAATTAATCAACAACAAAAAGAACGCCACGAATTGAACCTCAAGCGCGCCAGGCTGAGACGAAGTTCCAGGCAGGAGAGATCCTGCCGCCCACCGCAGCCTCGAGGCATCGGCTGCGGAGCGCAGCGGAGTGCATGCGGCGCTCACAGCACTTCCCACTTCTCTGAGGCGCCCGGAGCCGCGGCCCCCGGCCGCCTTGGCTGCGCCGGCACCTACCTCCCCGCAACGCCCCCAAAGCGGAGCTTAGAGCAGTGACCGGGTAAGAACAAGGCTTGAAAGCGCCACAATCTCCGAGAGTCTAGAGCTGCAGTCGCGGACCGAGGGCGGAGGAAGCAGAAGCCGAGGACGAGAAGGAGAAGCGGATTGAGGCGTGAGCGACCGTGGCGACACACGGCAACACACGGCAACATGGGAAAGAGGTGAAGAGCGAGGCCTTGCGTTGCCAGTGTGGAGTGCCAGGCGGTCGTGGCCTTTACCGGGGCCGACCGGGAGGTGGCCAAGAGAGCGCTGGAGGAGAACCAGTGGATCGAAGAGCTGGCCGTCAACAAAGTGCTTGACTCGCTCGACCAAAGCTGAAGGCATCGCCTCTCCGAAGTCCTGAAGCTGATTTTGTGGGGAATCGGGTAACGACGATTGTCCTGCCAGGTGTTTTTGGGCACTCGAGATTCTCTTGTTTTCAGGGTGTTAACTGCAAACCAAGTGTTGCCAAGCAGACATCGAGCAGCGTGGCAGGCGAGCCGGACAGCTTCGCGCCTGCTGGTTCCAGTCAGGAGCGAAAGAAATGAGAGCGTGGGCAGATGGCGGCAGCGGCAGGCTGCTAGTGGCCGGCTCGATGTTGTACATTGTACAAAGAAGCTTACAGTACTCGCTTAATCCTGCTGGAGAACAAAATGGTCCCAGCTTCCGGGCTTCCGAACTCCGAACATCATTGCGACCCAGAGCAGATGATACTGGCTTAGGCACACTAGGCATGCTACCGGCAGCTCTGGAATGGCTCAGGCTACCACGGCTAGAGTTAGGGCTTGAGGCAGGCTCACCTTTTCGCCATGCCGCAGCTGAACTTCAAGCGATTACTGGTTGAGTGTGGCACTCAGTCGTGCAAAGCTCGAGGCAAGCAAACGGGCTACGACCTTTCCATATCGTCCTCTATGAGGTACAAGAAAGTCCAGTCCGCCATCACCGCCGGTGAAGCACAGGGCATTCTTCGCTGCGAGCCGGTTGGCGACAACATGCTCGACACTCGAAGCAAAGTCAGCGTCCATGACCTTCGCATGACGGTCCAGCAGTTGCCTCCTACTGTAGGAGTGGGACGTGGACATGACCTTCCCTGAAGGCTCTCCGCTACAGACCAGCCTCGACGCTCTCGCCGCCTCTTGTCCATTTCCGAAGCATGTCAGCGGGGCGATCGGCCTAGCATGGTGTCTTGAGCTGCTTTGACTGAAGGAGAGCATGTTTGATGCGGAGATGAAGAAGCTGACGCTTAGCGTCCGCTTTCCTGCAGAATACCCGCTAAGCCCTCCAGAAGTTTGGCTGCGCCGGCCGAGAATGCGCCACAGTTCTGAGCATGCAGGAGCTATGGGATTTTCATCTCCGTACTTCCGTGAGGCCCTGCCTCCTCCCCCATACTGAACTTGCTTTGCTGGAGGAGCGGTGACATTTGGTGGCAGAGTTTGCAGACTCTTGTCTTCATGTGAGTTTGTCGCTCACTCGAAGGCACTTCGGCTAGGCGAGTTGGCTTGATTGCGGCACCTAGGTTTGACATTGGCTTCTCCGGGTTGGAATCCCGTGACGGCCATGCTCAGTGTGTTGGATGATGTGAGGCGGCTGGGTCGCAGTGCTTCACCTCATCCGACCGTCAATTAAGTGATTAATTGCCTGGCTTGTCCGAACGTGAGTCAATGTCAAAACCCCGAAGCCCCGAGCCTCATCTTTGCCGCTATTGCCGCTGCCTTGTAGCCTCGGGAGCGTGCTTGGCCTTCCTTTTCTAGTGGTTCTTATGGCCAGATAGCTTTGTCCCTCTGTTAGGCAATCTTTGCTGGACTCCGGCATTCAAGCCTACACCACGGTCGCCATCAGGAAGGACCCAGACGGGCTCCCACTGACACAAGATAGGGTCACGTGACGGGTTTCGGGTTTCGGGTCCTTCAGGTGTGGCTGGTGCCTTGGTTTAGTCTTAGTTTGAAGATGTACCGCACACTTACAAGTCTCAGGGTATTTCTTAGGGCTTCGAGCCATTTTGTATACATTTCTGTCAAGTCAGGCATGCCATGCAAGGCTGATTAGTTTCGTGCGCTCAACACCTGAAAAGTGCGGGGAATGTCTTGATGCAGGTAAGTGGGGTGGCCGGCAGGTTTCGACGCTCACACTCGCACAAGGCAGGCAAGGCTTCGCATTTAGGGTTTAGGGTTTGAATGTACAAGTCTGTGCAAAAAGTGTTTGACCTGTTTGCACCCGAACAGAAGGGCGATCAGTGCCTACGGTGTTGGCTGCATCCACGCACGACATATGTGCGATAAAGGAAGGTGTTTCTTTCACATGACTGGGCAAACACACATGACACACACACACACACACACACACACACACACACACACACACACACACACACACACACACACACACACACACACACACACACACACACACACACCACACACACACACACACACACACACACACACACACACACACACACACCACACACACACACACACACACACACACACACACACACACACACACACACACACACACACACACACACACACACACACACACACACACACACACACACACACACACACACACACACACACACACACACACACACACACACACACACACACACACACACACACACACACACACACGCGGTCACTCACAGTCTCGCCCTCACATCCTCACACTCTCACCCAAGCTTGTGTGTCTCATTCAATACTACCAACTGCCCAGTTGTTCAGAATCTTTCCACGCAGCCATTCTCAACACCTGAGGCAGAGGTAAAAAGGGGCAAATTGGCGCATATGCGCGAGTGACTGACTTGCATTATGCAGGAGTATCCAGAGGCGGCAATAAAACTCGTGCGTGGCTGGCTCAGTTGATGCTGCATGCGCACATGCATCTGTCGTTAATTTGGTTTAGGATCTTCAGCGTAGCCAGCTCTGATTGCATTGTCATGGATGTTGTTTGCCATGAACTGTCCCGTCCACGTGATCATCTTTGTCTTTCGTCGTGAGAATGACGATGAGCGTCAGCCGTGTGTTTGGGGGCTCCCAAGGACTGCAGTCCGAGCTTTTCCCAACCGTGAATGGATTCTGCAAAGACGGAATGATTGTGCTCTCTGCGACGGCAGCTGCACCATTCTTGGGGGATCTCTCCAGGCCTGCCGGCCTGCCTTAGCTTGCTTCGAGCTGCACTGTTGTTGCAGCATCTGTGGGGAGCTCAACTCTAGGCTGGAGACCACTGACAAGATCGGCCTTCCATTTTCGTATGCCAACGAGATCTATTCGCACGAAGACCTGCGACTTCCGTTGACCTTCGAAGTTACAACACGTGTTGGCAGAAAGACGCACTGCTGCGGCCTCGGAGAATGACGGGATGTAAGAACAGTTCAAAAAGCAAATGGCGCGAAGTGGAGGTGCGATCTTCGAATTCGTCAACGGTTTGCCTGACATGCACGCACTCCTGCCAAAATGGCTAATGGACGACCTTGGGATTGATGAGCCAGCTGGAAGCAACTATTCAGCCTGGAGCCACCCCACGCAAGCGCGTTCGGCTGCTCAGGCGTGAGGCTGTCCGCGTTCGCGCTGTGCAGCTGGACCTGATCACTTCTGCAACTTGGCAGTGCTGAACACGGGAGCTGACACAGTTCATGGCCCGCGGGCAAAAGTCACAGGTGAAAGTCCAACCGCACAGCGTCGACTTTTACTATGCGGTGCGGGACAGCGGCCGAGAGGTCCCGTCATTGCTTACGGAGTCACTCTCAAGATTCAGTGCTCTTACAGAGGACCGAAGCCACCGCCAGGAGAGAGAGAGAGAGAGAGAGAGTGTATGTTGAGGCAAGACTGCTCGCTGCTGCTCTCAGGACACTGCTGTCCCGATCGATGTTGATGGCAAGCAGCTTGGCACATCTCGGCACCAAGTTGCTTGCAGTCCGGCAGATGCTCTAACATTCCTGGCAGCGGTGATACCGTGAATGTTGGTCTTGTGCAGACAGGGAAGCACAGTAATTGTGGTCCTGCTTGCTACATGCTAAGTTGTAAGTGCAGTACCCGTCTGCATCGGCATAGGTTCTTCGACGTGCAAATTTTGACTGTCGAGCCGCGTGGTGCAGTCAGAATCATTGCCTCCTGGCGAAAGGATGTGCAACTTTCAAACTGACGCGACGTGACATTTGTTTCTGTACACATGCTGTTCGAAGCGACAGAGCGGCAAAACCTTGGTGCTGGACTGATCTGATCGAATCCTCCAAGGACACAGACGTCCAACACCACTTCGAGTTCAAGGTGCAAACTCAGTGATTTACATATTTCGATGTCTGAGATGGCGGTGGCGATGCCGCTGCTGGTTTTTCTGTGCTTTCCCGAGACTGTTTTTTCGGTCCATTTCCGTTTCCACAATGCTTCAGGTGGACTTTGTCCCAGCCCCCGATCTCGAGGACGACGCTGCAAAGGAGGACAGCGCTGCCAGTTTGTCGGGTCCAGAAGGGTTGCCTCTTGTGCTGACGAGGGCAAGCCGCCCCGATTTTACTGTGACGAGGAGTACCAGCGGCGTGTGGTCGAAAGCTTGAAACTCAAGCGCGAGAGGTCTGCCACCAAGAAGCAGGACAGCGACGTGTGACCGTGCTGGCAAGATTTCAGGAAGTTTGAAATGCATTGCCGGCATGCCAACGAATTCAGGAGCTGGAAGACAAGCGGCAAGCTGCACGACAGCATCGCTTCGCCATGCTTCGGGCGACCGCAGCAAAAGCAGCAGGGGGAGAAGCAGGCAGCCGTGCTTGTCTTTGATTCAAGTCGAGGGGAAGCAGTACACCGTGCAATACTGGGGTAGGTGCATGGGCCTGGGATATGGACCAACATTCGACTTGCGCCGCGTATGCACGTTGGCAATCGCAGCATCCGATCCGGGCTTCTGGTCGCTGTCAGCAAAATGTTCCTGGCATCCGTCACCTTCCTGCTCGGGTGCCGCTCTACATGAACGTCAGGCTCTCTTACGATTGGGGGGGGGGGGGCACAATTCATGCGAAAAGGATTCCCTTCTGATGCTGGCTCCCAGGGGCTGCTCAGTCCCGCAATGCAGATGTCGCCACATTGTAAGTCAACCCAAACGAGCAGCTCGTGGCAAGCCGGGTCCAAGCAGTCTCGGTGCCTCTTTGTAGCTGGACGCAGTGGTGAAGCGCTGGTGGATTGCACATGGCCCCAAGAGTCCAAGAGGCGGTCTGGAGAAAAGTTGTTTACCGATTAGAGCCCGTGGTCCCTGCAACAAAGAACTGGATGGCACACCGCCCGTGCCACACTGAGCGGCGCTGACCGCAGCCTTGCCGAAATAGGCGTAGGAGGTAGAAGGAAGCAAACAACATTGACATTGGACGTGGCGTCATTCCGTTTTCATGCACCTCACGGATCTTCTGCGGCAGGTGCCAGTGGAAGCATCGAAATTGCTCTTCGCCTACCTGATGGCTCCAATGTCAAAGGCTGTGCCGCTTTGAATCTTGCCGGTGTAGACGTGGTGCTCGCTCATGTCAGGTGCCTACGCGGAAGGGGCTCCGATTTCTCATCTCCTGCTAGCTGCCCTGGACTCTGCTTGGGCGAAGTCCGCATTGCCTTGGGGAATCTACCTTCGTATGGCCTTTCCCAAGAAGGTGCATTTGGAGCTTGGGGATGCGTCGGTGCTTGTGGCTTCTTGCAGGTTCTGAAGGATGCGGACGTGATCACCAAGGAGCTCCACAGAAGTATGCTCAGCGTCCAGGAGTTGCTCCAGACATTTTCTGTGCTGTTCGTCGGAGTCCAACGAGTGCTGAAGAGTGCAGGAGGAGGAGGCACCCGAAGATGAGGAGCTGTTGGCCGTCTTGTCAGACCCACGATGAAATCATGAGAGTGGCCCCCTTTTTTCAGGCGGCCAAACCGTGTATACAGCAATGGCCTGCAGCTGCATCGCCAAGGAACGGACGCCTGCGGGGACGAGTGACGAACCGGAGGCCTCAGCGACGTGGGCTGCCAATGGTGACGGGGAGTGAAGAGCTTGGAGGCCTTGACCCCACTGCCCATGCCAGAGCTAGATGAAGCAGCGCTGATGGCGAGGCGCGGGCTCTCCTGGCATTGGTAAACTGTTCCGGGGTCTTGACTGCCCACAGGACGCAGAAGGCCTTCGAAGTGCAGCGCCTTATGCGAGCGGGTTTCAACCAGCAAGAGGCAACTGCGGAAATCATGTCAAGCTGGTGATATCCTGGCAGTTGCAACGACTGCCGCAGGCCGAGGAGAAGTTCTCAAAAGGTGAGGTTTTGCCGCCTTCTGATGCATCCAGGTGCATCCAATGGGTATTCGTTGTCCTAACCGCAGTTGCTATATACAGTGCCCGCACTATCCCCGCTCAGTCCAAAGCTTGGAAGCAAAGAAGCCTCACATTCTGTGCGGTGGGCCAAGCGGCTCTCCTAGTGTCGTTGCAGGCGTCCGGAGCCGCTTCCGCCGGCCGGGCCCGCTGCGGCACCCATTCCGCGCTTGGAGCGCACGCTTCTGGGCGAGTTTGGTTTGGGGATCTTGAAGCAGCACTAATGGAATGATAGAATGCATGCATGCCTCAATGAGTGCAACTGGAGGGATTTCAGTTCGAGGTCTTCTTGTCGCTAGCTTTAGCCAGAAACTTTGCAAAGTGCTTCAGCGTTGGAGTCTGAAGGTCTGGACGAGTCGAGACTGGCAACTGTAGACTAGCTACGTCTAGACTTCAGGCCTCGCTCGTGTCTGCCGCAACATCTGACTCCAGGCTTTCGGAGGAGGAAGAACGCCTGCGCAAAATCGAGGTGGTGCTTAAATTGCCCGAGTTTCTGGCGTTGTACTGCAGTGGAGTGCTCTGAGTGCTCTTTTTGCCAGGTCGTGGTAAGCTTCACAGGAGTGGATGCGGCGGTGGCGCAGGTAGCGCTGGAGGATGCCAGCTGGATAACTGATCGGGCGATAAACACATTGCTCGACAACCTTGCTGCATGAATTAGTGCGCAAGTTTGGGCTTTTCGCGGCCTTGCCGTGCAGGCAAATCATTCTTCGGCTTGTCTCACTGATCGTTTACCCCATCTGTTGAAGGCAGAAAAGCTTCATCGCGGGGCGACAGCAGCTAGGTGCCTACAGTGCCTGCATGTTTTCGAGCAGTGCCAGGCCTCTCGCCCATCTTATGCGAAGCTGAGCGACGGGCGGATATGAGCACACGCCTGATTCGTGGTCGCGATCTGCTGAGATGTTTCTTCGTCCGTTGTGTGGCACCGTAAGGTACCTGCGCGTCCTTGCTTCGAAGAACAAGGGCGCTGGCAGAATCGCCGGGTCTCCACGACGCCGTGCAAGGCGACCGCCGCAGTCTTTTTCCACAGGTGCTCGTGTCGCTGGTCGCTGGTGTCGCAGGTCTGTCTGCCAGGCTGCTGGCCATCTCCGGCTGTGCTCCCGCGGCGCTGCAGGTTCTGTGGGAGCCTCAGAGCTGGGCTGGGGCTGGGGTGCTGCTAACCGGCCCGGCCTCGTATCCGAGGGACCGGTGCGGTTCAGAAGATGCCTTGGCTGCAGCCTTACATCTTTCCCGACTTGCCTGTCGCTTCGTCGGCTGCTCTTTGCCTGCCCGATCTATGGCCTTCATCGATTCCACTTGCCTGGGGCACTTCCGATGACTTCCATGCACTTCTTCTCCCTTACAGGGGTCTCCTTGTAAATGCGTGCTTGTCCTGAAAGCAGAATATGGCTGAGACGGAATGTGCGGTGAACCTGGTTGAGTGGAGTTTGACGTTTGCGCTGTCGGCCGAGTCTTGTCGCGAAAGCCGCGAGCGTCAGCATTCTCGTCCCAGCAGCCTCCAACACAAGCAGCTATGTACTGCTTTGGAATAAATGGCACCCTCTTTCTCACATTGCTGGTTTGTGATTTGCATGCTTTGCTGTTGCGCTCTCTGCTGTGTCAGTCTTGTTTTTGTTCTTTCGTTGTGCGATGCTTGCGAGGTGCGCGGAGTTCTCGCGGCTTGTGGGGGTGAGCTCCCGCTGCGGTGCGGAGACCTGCATGCCGGCATTGCTCCTTTAGCAAGCGGGTTGGTGCCCAAGAAGTTCGCAAGCAGGCACGACTCGACGTGAGAACTTGCCGGTTGACAGGTCAAAAGCGGCTTTGGCGATGCAGTACGTCCTTCAGAAGACAGACGCAGGTCAGGCTGACAAGGCGAGGTTACAAGTTCGTGGCCCTTCGTGGAGCCCGGGGCCCTTCGTCCAATCTCTTGCTGCCAGGTGCTCGCCGCCTTGGAATCCTTTGCTTTACAGGTCGCCGGAAGCTGCTGCAGGAGTCAGGAGGGAAGCAAAAATCGCACGTCCTGCCGGCGCAGCTTTTTGGCTCGTGCTGTCGCCTAGTGGTTGCACGTGCCTGCTGAAATCTGGCCCACCAGTCTCCGCCACGCAGTAAGCAGCCCTGAAGCTCAGGAAGCCAGTAAGAGCTAGACAGAATCTTACCGCTTTCATGGCAATGCTGGTTGCGTAAAGTTAAATCTTGATCATGCCGATGTCCATTCGGAATCGTCTTGCGGTGGTGGTAGCTCCTTGGCTGCCATGGCTGTTATTGAGAGAGTCAGGCTTCGCACTGTGCAGCAGATGCCGTTTCCTGCGAAGGTGTCATGCTGGCTTCGGCATGTCGCAAGCGGTGCAAGCACCATGATGATTCGTCCTCTCGGCATGACCTGGCCTTCGTGACAAGGCGTGTCATAAGCTGCCCAAGCATCGCAGGTAAGGAGGATGCGCTGCCCGGTCGGCAGGAGCCCTTGGAGGCCTTCCAGCAACGCGCCACGCAGTGTCGAGCTTGCCTCTTTGGAACTCGGACAGGTGAGTGCAGAACATTACGTGCTTGGGACACCTATGAAAGGGCCTTGGCCAGAAGGCCGGAGAACTGCAGGCACGCAGCAGTGACTTGTGCCGAATCCTCGGGTTCAGGCATGTCAAAGTTTGTATTTGCCAACGGCCCCTCGGCAAGCTTGACATGCTGCTCCGAAATGCTGCTTTCGCTGTGGCCATTCATTCTCATCTTTGGAGGCTGCTTTTGGGGGAGCGAGAAGGGAATATGGCGCTTGCCTGCCGGAATCTTCTCGACGGCTGTGGGCTATGCTGCAGGCTAAGTGCTCGCTGAAGACGCTTGATGTCGTTGGCTTCCCACGCTGGCTTTGAAGGCTTTACTCCCAACCCTACCTACGAAGAGGTGGTGCAAGTTTGAGGTTTTGGAAAGCAATCCTTGCCCATCCTTTCCCGTGGATGTCCCTGAAGGTTGTGACGGGCAGGACGGGCCACGCCGAGGCGACACTGCGGCAGCTTCGTGGAATGAAAGGAAAGTGTGGACCTCTTCGCTCATTTTTTCCGAGGCGGTTCAAGTCATCTTCGACCCGGCCCAGATTGATCTGGTCGACATCTTGAGATGGTTTTGGGAGGTGCGCGGAGGCTTTCTGCATTCGGTAGAAGCTCTGCTTGGGAGCCGGCAGGCTCACGATCCCACCCAGTACATGAGACAAGGCTTGTGTGGTCGGCTTTTGTGGCACCCGACATTTCCGCAACTTTTGTGTCAGGCGCTGATCAAGGCACCCAGTATCGGAGTGGCCTCAGTCCCGGTGTTCAACGGGACAGTGTGTGTCGACGCACGCACACATGCACATGCTCCCTGAAGCAAGGCCTCTATTATTTCGATGAGGATCAAAAGGAGCTTTTCGTGGCAAGCAAGAAAGCGTACCAGGAGAATCCATGTACACTGCGGGCATTTGGGGGCTTTTCAGCAGTTTACGGCGCCATCAAGTTTGAGGACGCGCTGCAGGCGGCTGGGAAACGTGGCGTGCTCTGGCTAAGTCTTCAGAGCTGAGAGTTCGCTCCATCAATCCATGAGCTCCTCGTTAGCCGAGGACATTTCCACAGAGATTCGAGCTGCTTCAGACTTTCCAGATGGAGTTTTCTGGTATGCCGAGGACGGGGCCCTCCTCCGCGGTACAGTCCCCTTCACCCACACGTAGTGATGTAGCGTGCTTGAAGGACTGGCACCAGCAGTGCCTCGACTCCCGATAGTTTTGAATTTGTGGTGAGGCGATGTCAAAGTACCTCGAGTTCCAAGCATGTGATGTGCAAAACCTGCAAGGTATCTGGCCAAGCCCGGCTCACGACCCTACTGCTCGGCCATGCCGCAGGAGGTCTCTCTTCCTCCGTTTTCCCAGCGAGAGCCTTGGGCATTAGCTTCGTTGGAGCTGGCTTTAAGAACGGCCCTCGTCTGGCAAGGTGGGCGACCCCATCTCTGACTGCCAAGTCTCGTGCCCAAACGAATGTACTGAGACTGAGAGACTCACTTGACTTTTCCCGGTTTCATGTCTCTGCGTGACTAAGGTTCTGGCCAAAGCTCCCAGAGGCGCTCTGAAGCACCTATAAAACAGCCTTTTTGTGGATCCTCCCTGAAGTGCTGCGGTGCGGAGAGGCTTTCTGGAAGCAGCATGGCCGTAGCCTCGGTACCCGTAGCACAGTTGCACCATCCTGCAGCTTCGATGTGCAGCCCTGCGCGTGGTAAGAGTCGAAAGCCTCGAATTCCTGAAGCATTCCCTATCGCCCAAAAACGCGGGTCGGCAAGTTGTGAGAATCGAAACTCCCTGCCTCAGAGAGTTCCTTTACAGGTCCTGCTCCTCATAGCGTCGTGGAATCGCCCGACTTTCCAATTGAGTCTTGGATGTGGGCGAACCACAGATAGAGGTTCAAAGAGGTGTGAGCTTGCTGGTCCTGACCTGACCAACCTTCCAAGCTCTAAGGAGTGGAGCCAGTTTTTGACAAGGAGTGCCGAGCATGCCGAGCTGTGAATTGTGCAAGCAAAAAGCAGCAGCCACCCCGAAGCATGCCAGGTGCAGCCGATATCCGACCTGCTTTTGTTTTGGTGTATCGTTCTGTTTGCTCGCGCGATGGCTCCTTTGACCCAGCTTTGGCAAGACACGCCACACAGAAGCGATAGACAGCCCGGCCGCAGCAGACAAGAGTTAGGGAGCAGTGGCGGCTCTTCTGGAACATCTTACGCATGATACGCGAAGCTGAACAGATTTCAACCAGTTTGCAGCAACTGCTCCTACTATTCCTACTTCCATGCAGAGAGTAGGTTGCAGGCACTGCTTCCACCAAGTGAATCGCTGCACCGGAAGTAACTCTTCGCATCTCGAAGCTTGACTCAAGGTATAGGACTAAGCTCACTAGCCAATTGCGTTGGATGGCTGGCAATGCAACATGTCCATCATGCAGCATCAGGCAAAGTCACAGCTGCTTGGCCATGCAGGGGGTTTAGCGTAAGAGACAGTCGAGCTTGTAGTTTGGTTGTAGCGTCAACGTCACTACCCTGCCTCGGTCCATGACGTGTTTCCCGACAGCACTACTACTGTATGGGCTTTTCGGAGCGCCCGGCAGTTTCGTGGCTCATGCTGCGGAGCGCCGTGCTGCACCCACGTTTGCCAATACTTTCGCGCTCCCTCACTTGGTACCCGCAACGCATGCTGCCGACACGTGAGGTACGTACGTCATTTGGGATGAAAAGCGTGCTGGCACCGCATTTTCGAAAGCCCATGCAAGCGCCGTGAGTTTTTGGATGTGATTTGCTCTGTCGCCACGGTCCCCCTGGTTTCGGCCTCCCGTTTTGTTCTCGCACCACGGGGTCCGGGGGTCGTGGTGCATGACTTGGGTGAAGCTCGCGTTGCCGGCTCCCAAAATCTTGCTCCGACCGCATTCCCGCGCGTGCACGCCGGCTTTCCGAAGTCGTGTTCCAGTGCACCCTGTGGACTTATGGGGCCTTCCCACCTGTGCCTGCAGCAAGCCACAAAGGAAAAGAAGCCCCAAAAGTCCTGGTTTCCGGCGGTCGTTTGGACTTCTTCAGGTCTTACTGTAGCTTGATTGAGTTTAACCAGATTAAGCATATCCGCAGACGCTGGCAGCCTGCTCTCAGGCAAGTTTTCTTGTCGCTTATCTGCATTTAACATTATACAGTCATTATTGAGATTTAGTGATTCCGTAGATATCAGTTCGTGTTGGCAGCACGCGAAGATTCCTTTCAGGATGTCTTGAGCTGCGAGCCGCCGGCAGCAGAGGCCTTGCCGGAGCTAGCCATGCAAGGGATAGGCATCAAGAAAAAATTAAATTTGGATCAAAAAAAAATTAACCTAGCCGAAACCAGGACAGGACGGAAGGAAGGAAGGAAGAGAGGAAGGAAGGAAGGAGGAAGGAAGGAAGGAAGGAGGGAAGCACGAAAGAGAGGAGGGAAGGAGCAAAGGAGGGAAGGAGGAAAGAAGGAAGGAAGGAGAGAAGGCAGGAAAGAGAAAAGCAGGAAGGAAGGAAGGACGGAAGGAAAGCAAAAAGCAAGGAAGCAGCGAAGAAAGAAAGAAAGAAAGAAAGAAAAGCAAGAGGGAATGAAAGGAAATGGAAGGAAAGGCCCCCCCCCCAACCCCCGTGTTTTTTAACTGCAAACTGCCCGCTTTCTTAAGCTGTCGATGAAATGAATTAAAGACGGTTTTCTTCCAACGCACAAGAAGGACAAAGCCACACAAAAACGCTTCAGGGGGTTTAAATAGCGACGAAGATAAAGTTTCTCGTGAATGAAACGTCTTCACCGACAGGCAAAAGGGCGAAAGCCAGACGTACTCGCTTTGGGAAGGCAAGAACAAGAACACAAGAAAACAAAGTAAAACGAAAACGTGCGTCTCTTTGGATAACGAAGAAAGGGAGGAGCCACATGAAATCGCTTTAGGGGGGTAAAAGCGAGCAATACAAAGTTCATGTTGAAGGTTTGCAAATGGGGGGGGCTGCGCCCCCCCAACCCCCCCCTTTTTTTTAACTGCAAACTGCGCGCTTTACGGGGGGTTTAAAAAGTGAGGAATATGAAGTTTCTCATGAATGAAACGTCTTCACCGACAGGCAAAAGGACGAAAGCCAGACGTACTCGCTTTGGGAAGACAAGAACAAGAAAACAAAGTAAAACGAAAACATACGTCTCTTCGGCTAACGAAGAGAGGGAGAAGCCCCATGAAATCGCTTTAGGGGTTTAAAGGCGAGCAAAGCAAAGCTCATTTTGGAAAGTTTGCAAATGGGGGGCTTCCCCCCCCCAACGAAAACCCTTCAGGCGGAAAAAAAGCAAAGCAGATAAAATTTCTCACAAATGAAACGTCTTCACCGACAGGCAAAAGGGCGAAAGCCAGACGTGCTCGCTTTGGGAGGGCAAGACCAAGGAAACAACGTAAAACGAAAACGTGCATCTCTTTGCATGACGGAAAAAGGGAGAAGCCACATGAACTTGCTTTGGGGGGTTAAAAGCGAGCAAAGCAAAGCTCATGTTGAAAGGTTTGCAAATGGGGGGGGCTGCGCCCCCCCAACCCCCCCGCTTCTTTAACTGCAAACCGCCCGCTTTCTTAAGTTGTCCAGCCACATGAATCGCTTTGCGGGGGTAAAATCGAGCCACATGAAATCGCTTTAAGGGGGTATAAGCGAGCAAAACAAAGTTCATGTTGGAAGGTTTGCAACTGGGGTGGGGGCTGGCCCCCCCCTTCAACCCCCCCCGTTTTTTAACTGCAACCTGCCCGCTTTCTTAAGCTGTCGATGAAATGAATTAAAGACGTTTTTTCTAAACGCACAACAAGGACAAAGCCACACGAAAACACTTCAGGGGATTTACAATTCGCAGAATAGAAGATTTCTCATGAAAGAAACGTCTTCACCGACAGGCAAAAGGGCGAAAGCCAGATGTATTCGCTTTGGGAAGCCAAGAGCAAGAAACAAGAAAACAAAGGTAAAACGACAACGTGAGTCTCTCTGGAAAACGAAGAGTGGGAGAAGCCACATGAACTGCCCGCTTTCTTAAGTTGTCGAGCCACATGAAATCGATTTAGGCGGGTATAAGCGAGCAAAACAAAGTTCATGTTGGAAGGTTTGCAACTGGGGGGGGCTGCTGGTACTGTTTTTCATATTTTGAGTCCTTGTGTTTTTTTTTGATCTTTGTGCTTTAATTTTTTTGATCCAAATTTAACTTTTTTTTTGATCCGTCACCCAGATCCATGCAAAGGATGCGACACCATGCAATGTCTCGAAGCAGGTTGTCTTCGCTGCGGGCTTTGCAGGCTGCTGCGGAGCAGCGCAAGCATGCCGACAGAGCTGGTACCTCTCTTTGCGGCCATTGCTATCCAGGCTCTACCCGTCCTTTGGCTTAGAAGAGAAGGCTTCAAAGCATCAGCTTCCAGCTTCCTTCGTTTCAAGGCATCGGCTCTGTCTGCTTGGTGGAGAAATCGTGGAGAGCCCTTCGGCCTTTCGCGCCTCTGCCCGGGTCCTTGGCCGAGTTCACAGCCTCGAGTCATGGAACAAGAGCATCCTGTCCGCTCAGGCTGCGAAGTGGCAGCCTCCAAGGGGCTGTTTGGCAGCAGTCATTTCTCTCGAGAGTTTAGGGCCATTTCGGAAGAGCCCGAGGTCGGTGGCGTGGCTGCAGGAACTGCCGATGCCCTCTTGTAGATCTTTCATGTCTGTGCTGGCCTGTGGAGTCAAAGTGTAACTTGGGCGCATTTTGGTGATTCGCTTCGCTTTCCACACTGCACCTAACACCAAAGGGGGGTGCATGCCGCACCAGTACCGCAAGCACGTGGAAGGTGTGAGTAGCCACAGCACTGGCTTCTTGCGAGGTATGTCTTGGGCGGTCAGCGTCCAAGCAAAGCTCCCTTCAAGCTTCGACACCTTGGCTTTTACCCGCTCGCCTCCTTCGATTGCTTCGATGCGGACGCGCAGGTACGACCGGCAGTATGCACTCGATCATGTTCGGATCTGCCTACCCTACTGCGGCGGCCGCTGCTGCCAAGCCACAAGCGGAGCCATCACCACATTAGATGCCACGTCATGAGATTTACTTTACGTTATGATGTTGGCGGCCGCCGCCGGTAGTGATTGTGAGCATGGCGGTGGCGGTGGCAGAGATTCTGGGGCTGATGATGGGATGGTGACGCTTGTGCGTGGTTGCAGCAGTCGTGAGATGATAGTGCTGCTCATAACGCTGTTGCTGCGGCTGCTGCTCATGGCGATACCGATGCTGAGGATGCCCGAATGGCGATGCTGACGACAACGACGACGAGCACGATGCTAACGATGTATTTGATGATGCTTGTTTTGCTGTTGGCGATGAGGGAAAAGTGGTCGGACGATGACGATGCTGTTAGTGCTCGCATATCGATTTTCAGATCGGCGCTGGTTGTGGTGTCTCCCTGAGCAGAGCGAAAACTAGCAGCAGAGAACAAGCGAGAAACACAGGAGAGTCGACAGCAACATGAGAGACAGCATGGGGCAACAGGAGAAGGTCCGGGAAACATAGTAGAAACTAGGAAGAACAATTGGAAACCTAGAACAAAGAATGACCAAGGGCGGGCTGGGGTCGAGGTTGCACCACCCCTGCTGGCCCCCCAGCCTCCCCAGACCCAGCAGACCGAAGAGACGTAGAAAGTAAAACCCAACGAAAACCTAGCATTTCTCAAAGCACACAGTGGCAGCTGCAATCCGATGCCCCGCCTTGAAACGTTTTCAGAATCACGGCCTTGACGAGCTTAAACATCCAAGCCGAATTCAGCATCCCACGTGTGCTCGTCGCGTCCCACGTGTGCTCGTCGCATGTGTTGGCTACGATCCTCTGAGTGGTTCTCATTCGTGCGGGAGGCCTGGGAAAGCCTGCAACCAATGCCGACGGCCCGGCGTGGTTTGGCAGCCACCTTTGCGGATGGCTACATATACGTGTTAGCCTGAGACATCTATTGCTTGGAGTCTGGAGATGAAAGAAGGAGAAAGAGGGAGGGCCCTCTATAGAGCAAGAAACAGAGAGATTCGGAAATGAGGACCAGCAGCAAGGGGACTATAGACTGTGGCATGCAGCTGCGCGAAAGAGAGAGACACCTGCCAGAGAGTCTGTGTAGCTGCCCCACGTTGTTTCGAGGCAGCTGGTGGATCAAACTGCACCGATCGGCTAAACGTGCTCGAGCGCTACAGCTCAAAGCATGGTTGGGAAACGTGGCCTGGCGGAAGATGCGGGGTTGTCGTAGGTCTGTTTGGTCTTTCAGTATTATTGCTACAGTCTTATATAGTACTCTTATAGTACTAGTTACTAGTATAGTAGTATAGTATTGCTGCAGTATTGTCCAGTGCACTCTGCGTGCGATTCTGAGGATGGCGCCGCTGCCGACTGCCAGGGAGGGCCTGGCCCTGGTCAGCCTGAGGCAACGCCTGTTCGTCCCTGGCTCGGAGAGGGGGCGCAGGGGTCTCTCTCTCTCTCTCTCTCTCTCTCTCTCTCTTGGATAAGGGGGCCCTTATATCCAGGTCCTTAATTGTCGGAAACTCCCTCATCTGTCTTCGTCTTCTTCTTCATGGCTTGCTCTTTCGTTTTGGGAGCTCCCAGCTCTCTCTTCCGAAAGAGCTGAGGCCATTGGAGGCTTGGGTCTGAGTGGCGCCCCTTTGAAGGATGTGGAGGTCTTCGAGCCACCAGGCCGTTGGACAAGGTGCCTTGTCTTGGAGTTTAGGGGTTTAGGGTTTACGGAGTTTAGGGGTTTAGGGTTTACGGAGTTTAGGGGTTTAGGGTTTAGGGGCTCTTTGCCGCTCTTGTCCTGACTATGTCCGCCCATCTCCTCGTGGGCCGAAGGCTGAGCTCCATGCCACATGCCTTTGGCAACTGCTCGGCGGTCTCGTTTGGTGGAAAGATCTATGTCTTTGGTGGCTATTCAGGCTGGGACAAAACTTTCCGAGAGGATTCATAGCAAGGATATGCACAGCAATGTAGCAGTTAGTGGATATGGCATGATATAAGTGAAGGCCGATTGGATTATTGTTGTGGCCAGGCATCGGCAGTGAGGAGGCCTGGCGACAAACTGCTCTTCAGCAGCTGCTCAGATGCAGGAAATGATGTCATGCCACAGCTCTGAGAATCCTGACTCGGTGCTGTGTCGGTGTTCACGTTCGGCTGCCCTGTCCTGTAGTAGTGTAGAGCTGAAGTTTGTTGGTATTTGTTCTGATTCCGAAAGTGATCAAGAACCATTTGCAGTAATGCGCTTCAGACTGGGCATGTCAGCGGTCTGTCGGAACTGGCATCTTTCCGAACACCTTGAGATCCAATTTCAACACCTGACGTCCTGTGAACAATTTGGTTGGAGTGTTTGCCGCCAGGCTACTGTTGTCAAAGGCTTTTCCGCTGGTGGCGTTAGAATTAAAATGTCATAATGTCCCGGACAGTATTTGGCCATTGCTGTCATGGGAGGTGTCAGCTTTTCTGCTTGAACCCAAAAGCCACCCATCCTGCATTGCGGTTGCAGTCGAGAACGGAACTCGCTCTGCAACCTTCTGCAAGGTTCGACCCGCAAGAACAGTGCTGGCATGCGCTTGGTGGTGCAGCACTTCCACACCCGCGCTGGGGGAGTGCTGTGGCGCTGGATGCCGAGGGCCGTCTCTTCGTGTGCGGTGGCTACAAGGATGGACGATGAAATGCCAGAAAAAGGGCGGAAACATGTGGCGAAATGGCTTTTTGCAGATTCCGAGGAGCTTCGTGCGAGCCGTCACGTGGAAGTGCTGGACCTCCGTCGGCCTCACAAGGGCTGGCGAACTGGGCCGTGCCTTGTCGGGCAGACAGTCTAAGTCGAATCCATGACTCCTCGGTCACGGCTACATCAGCAGCGATCAGCCGAGGATGTTGCCTGGTGCTTGCGCTGGTTGCAGTGCCACCTCTGTTCGTCTACCTGGCTTCTTGCGGTACCTCCGCAGCGATTTGACGGGATGTCCCAAGCTGCAGTAGCTGTGTGCGAACTGAGACATCAAGCCCGTAACGATATGGGGTGGGCAGAACATAGCAGATCTTGCCAGGGGCTGTAAGCCGGCCTGCAGTTGTTGCTGAGGTGACTGGTGAACCGCGCACTGGTGCAAGTTCCATGAAATACCTAGGACACCTTGTAACTTGTAGCATTACAGTGAAGGAGCGTTATGTTGGCTGCTTGCGGCCAACCTCCTGTCGATTTAAAGCCTAGTGCTGTGGATTGCTTAATGCGTTCTGTTCTGCAGTGTGTTGACTGCAGTGGATGGCCTTTGAGACCGGGAACGGCGCAGTTGATGGGGTACGTGATAAGATTCAGATGTGAATGTTTCCTGCCGTTGCCATCACTGCTTGCGAATCCGACAGCTTCACGTAGAGCTGCCGCGCGTTCTTGCATTCGGGCACATATGTCGAACTTAACGCCCATCCTCCACAAGCCTGAAGACCCGATCAGATGCTTCAAAAGGCCGAAGCGACCACAGCCACTTTGCCATGCAGAACAGACGAAGTCTGGTGGCGAACACCGCCTGCGGCAGAGTTCCTGTCTTCCCACTTCGCGGCGAGCGGTAGGACTAGTGGCTGATGGCTTTTGAAAGTTCAGCGGTGCAAAAGTAGTTGCCGCGAGTCCCTCGATTCTGGTTGAGTGAGCGCCGGCCCTGCATTTGGAGGTGCTGAAGCCGTCGAGGCAATGGTTCAAAATCGCTGGCGGAGCCAAAGCCAGAGTGGTGCCGAGCCCAGAGCCGCTTTAGCCGCTTTAGCACCATCATGCCATCATCTTCGTGAAGCCTCAGCCGGACCGGAGACCGGAGGTGGAAGAGGCCCTCCAGTTGGCTCCGAAGACGGGAGCCCGAGCCTCGTAGGAACAAACCCTGGGACTCGACCCGGGACCCGGGGGAGGGCCCCGAAACTCGAGGCTTGTTTGGAGATCGGGACCTATGTGGGCGGCCATCTCAGCTGGTTCGTCCAATGAAGGAAGGCTTGAAATCATCTCTTCGTTTTGTTATATACGCCCCCTGACATGGCTCAATCCTTGCGTTGCCCTACCAGCAGCAGGTGTTGTGGAACAAGCTCATGTCATAGTTGCTGCGATCCCCAGACACTGCCGTGAAGCATCAGCAGCAGCACAAGAACGGTTGCACTGTTGGATTGGCATAAACGAGAGAAGCCTGTGGCCCGCACTCGAAGTCCAAGCCCATAAGCGGAAAGAGCCTGTGTCGCTCAACACAAATGCGAGCTGCAATCCATCCAGCGATGAGGAAGAGCCGTTTGACTCTCAAGGCATTGGGCCGTCAATCGTGTCTGTCACGCAACCCCAGCCTCGCATGACCAGGATGGCCGACCTCGGCGCCTGGGACTTCTGCTGCTGGCCCTTTCTGCGCCTTTAGCCGCGGTGACTGGGCAGAATGAAGCAAGTGACCCCAACAAAGAGTACCCAGGACAAGCTCCCCCCTGTGTTGTGACGCAGCGACGCTCGATTGAGGTGGGCATGGCAGGGCCGCCTCAAGCGCAGCCGACGAAGCTCACGAGCTGGGGCCGACGCATCTGGCTTTGCCTGTTGGGCCCGAGTGTGGGGGTGACCTTGCCAGAAGTTGCACAAGCTGATGACGTGACGCCCGGCGAAGATTGATGTGTGGCATAGAGGCTTCTGACACATGTGCCCGGCCCAATGCGAATGCTTCCTGAAAGGAAGCGCTACAGCAAGATGAACTCGGCACCGAAGCTGAAGCGTAGAAGCTGTGTGCTTATCACCCATGTCAAGAATGTTTCGAGACATTGCTTTCTTTGGTGCACCGGTTCTTTGCCGTGAGATGTTCAGGTGATTAACTCGTACACGGAGAATGCCGGCGTGGCGGGCCAGAACAACAAGCAGGTTGCAGCCTACGCCGATCTGGGTGAGGCAAGGATCCGATAGTTAGATATGCATACAGGTATGTACATGTACTGTCATGTAGTCTGTATGTATACATACATACATATGTATGTATGTATACATACATACACACACACAACATATACCATGTGCTATATACTATATACTACATATTGTGTACTACGTAACATGTACTATGCACTGTACTGTGTACTATGTACCATATACGATACACTATATACTCTATACTATAGACTTTATATTATATACGATGTGCGATATACAATCTATTATATACTGTATACTGTATTTTACATACAGTGTACGATATAATATCTACTATATAGTGTATATATATATATACTATATACTATACACTATATACTTCATCGTCCCTGTTTAGGGGCTCAAAGCGGCCACCATCTACAAGCCCAAGTTCGAAGATGGAGATCCGGATGCTGCAAAGACGGTAGCAAATGGTGACCTTGTGACGGTGGATATGCTTCTTAGCTGGTTTAGCTTTAGGCTTCACGCCGCCCGAGCCCTTCCTTAGCTCAGGATTGGCTACTTGACCGGTTGGAACGGCAATATTTTCCTCCGAACTCAGGACCACCCGTTAGGCGTGAACAGATGGTTAGGTCTAGCTTGACCGTCTTGGTGTCTGTCATTTCCAGGGGTTTTGACGCTGCATCAGGACAAAAGCGGCTTCTCAGAGAAGCCGGTGACCTTTAGAGTTGGACGCGGTGACGCAATTCCTGGGTTGGACCGTGGAGTGGTTGGCATGTTGAAGGGCACCTAGGCTGCCTGTCATGGCTAGAGCTCGTCTTGAAACTTATGTGCATTCCTGCATGAGGTGAAAAACGGCGGCTGGTGATTCCACCTGCGCTAGGGTGGGATCCTCATTGCCTTGACCGGCAGCATGCAGAGGCGTGGAGCAAAGCAGAGGTACCCACGTCCGTGCAGTGACGAGCAGCTCGGGAAGCCTGGCGCTATTCCAGACCCGCGTGAGCAACTGGGAAGCAGAACAGGCCTGCCCCGATTCCGCCACAACTGACGACGCTTCGGTGCCTGAGGTCTGCGTCAGGCTCTGGTGAGCCTTGGGAGCTGAGGAACCGCCTGCTGCAGTGGGCTTAGTATGCTTAGGTCAGGCAAGGGTGCAATCAAGCCATGAACTGAAAGCCCAATAATGTTTCTGGTGTGACACACGAGGAATGGTGTTCTCAACAATGCACGGGACGACACTCTCGTCATAGATGTCAAGATCAACAGGATCACCAGCTGAAAACGCTTGCCACAACTTGGAGCGAGATGCTCCTGTCGCAGGCTAGAACCCGTTCTGGCAGAAGAGCCGACAACGTGGCTTCTTCGACGTTATTTTATGCCATCGCTCTAAGCGCAGGAGTCGGAAAACCACTGATGCCTCACTTTTAGGGAGAGTCGCTTGCTGCTGTACTCGGCTACGACTTTTCCTCAACCGCGGGCCGCTAAAGGCTTTACCGCCATTCGCTTTGCCGCGAGTCGCCTTGCCGGCCTGGTTGCATTGCTGCGTTGCTAGGCTGATGCGGAGGGCGCTTCTACTGTTGACACGGTGCTCAAGCTTCACGGTGTGGACCTGCAGTGGGCTCGGCCAGCATGTAGAGTCCGAATGTGACCCAAACTGCGGCGGTCCCTCTTCATGCCTGGACTCGCACTCAGAAGTTAGACAAGCAGTGCATCCTTGAAGCACTTCTCGTCTCGACTTGAAAGCCGACCGTTGTAAAGGCGCGCCCACCAACTGGTCACACCATGCTGATCTCCTCCGAGATTTAGGGCGTGGGCCGCCGTGGCATCGGTCTTAATTTATCGGCCTAAATTGCTCGACATCATGTGCCTCTCCAACTTTGGTCCGGACGTCAGAGTTTTCCTGAGGCGAGCAAGCCCGGATATTCTGGATGATTTGGAGCAGGAGCCTTTGCCGTGGGACTTGATGTTTGCTCGTGTTTTTTCCTTGTGGTGATACACTGATACACTGTCTCGGTTTGCTTTGTAGGAGCAGCTTGCCTCGATGAGAGTCCATGAGACTCTCTTGCGACGCGTGATGCACCTCCGTACCCCAGAGATTCGAAAGCTGCAAGATGCAGACTACATGCTCCTTGGACGGACCTGAGGTCCTCTTCTCCCTCATCCAAGTGTGCAAAAAATGCTTTCCTTATTGGGAGTTTCCGAAGCTAGGGAACCCTAATAAAGTACCCTAAATAGTAGGATCCATGATTATAAGAACCTCAAAATAAGGTATCCCGATTTCCCTCATCAGGAGAGAGCACGGCTACTCCGTGCTCGCCTGTCCGTTGGGCGAAGAGCTGCCCTTCTCGGGCCCGGGCTCCCTACGAGGACATGTTGCGTGGGTGACTCGGCGGCCCACGGCCCGGCGTCAGAGGAGCTTTGCTCTTTGCTTTGCGTTCTTTTTGTGTGCTTTTCCCAAGGGGTCCACTGTTTTTTTTTCCTAGGTCTGGCCTGGTCTGGGGGGCCTTGCTAGGTCTGGTCCCATGGTCCCTGGTCCCCTGGTCCTTTGGTCCTCTGGTCCCCTGGTCCCTGGTTCCCTGGTCCCCTGGTCTCTCCTGGTCCTGTACCCCTAAACCCTCCAACTTGCAAGAACGCGTAGCCTTGATGACTTCCATTTACGATCTCTAGTAGCCAACAGTACCACGTTCGAAACTTTCCTGCAGGTTTGTGAAGCAGCCAGCCCATGTAGACGGAAGGGTCCAAAGAACCAAATACGTAGGATGGAAGCCGAAAGTTGGAACACGTCCACAGGAGCATATTGGCTCAAACCACAGGTTCCAACTTTAATCAGGGAGGCTAAAGCATGGTCATAGCCCGCCGCTGCCGCGGCGTCGTCGACTCCAATAATCCTTAACATCTACCGTAGCTTTCACAGCCTGCTTCTACCTGAGCATAGTCCCTTTCCGCCTAGAAACCCTAAACCCTATAGCAAATGTCGTACACCCCACAGCTTCTTGCGCGGTCTCACATTGTAGGGGGACGCAATGTGCTGCAGGCACTCGGCTTGCAAGACACAAAAAGAGCCAGTCGCAACTGCGCTGCGGTTCTCCTGCTTCTGACAGCCCTTCGGGGCGACGTGCACCCTTCAGGCCGCAGTATCCATGTCTGTCTGTCCGTTTGTCTGTCTGTAACAAACAACAAACAACTAACAACAAACAACTAAATAACTAACACAACTAACAACAAACAACTAACAACAAACACCTAACAAGAAACAAGAAAGAACAAACAACAAACAAGAATCAACAAACAAGAAACAAGGAACAATAAGCAGGAATCAACTAACAATTAACAAGAAACAACTAACAACTCACAACGCACAAATAACAACAAACAACTGACAACTAACAGCTAACACCAACAACTAACAACTAGCAACGAACAACTAACACCTAGCAACTAGCAACTAACAACTAACAACTAAACAACTAACACAAGTAGCAACTAACACAACTAGCAACAAGCAACACACAACAACAACAACAACGACAACAACAACAACGACAACAACAACAACAACAGCAGCAACAACAACAACAACAACAACAGCAACAGCAACAGCAACAGCAACAGCAACAGCAACAGCAACAGCAACAGCAACAGCAACAACAACAACAGCAGCAACAACAGCAACAACAGCAACAACAACAACAACCACAACGACAGCGACAGCGACAGCGACAGCGACAGCGACAGCGACAGCGACAGCGACAGCGACAGCGACAGCGACAACGACAACGACAACGACAACAACACCACCAACAACAACAACAACATCAACAACAACAACAACAACAACAGCAACAACATCAACAACAACAACATCAACAACAACAACAGCAACAACATCAACAACAACAAGAACAACAACAACAACAACCCAACGACGGGACAGGCATCAACAAAAACATAAATTTGGATCAAAAAAATAAATTTGGATCAAAAAAAATTAACCTAGCCGAAACCACGACAGGAAGGAAGGAAGGAAGGAAGAAAGGAAGGAGGGAAGAAGGAAGAAAGGAAGGAAGGAAGGAAGGAGGGAAGCACGAAAGGAAGGAGGGAGGAGCAAAGGAGCAAAGGAGGGAAGGAGGAAAGAAGGAAGGAAGGAGAGAAGGCAGGAAAGAGAAAAGCAGGAAGGAAGGAAGGAAGGAAGGAAGGAAGGGAAGTAAACCGAGCAAAACAAAGTTCATGTTGGAAGGTTTGCAAATGGGGGGGGTCTGCGCCGCCCCCCAACCCCCTCGTTTTCTTCTCACGAATGAAACGTCTTCACCGACAGGCAAAAGGGCGAAAGCCAGACGTGCTCGCTTTGGGAGGGCAAGACCAAGAAATGTATTCGCTTTGGGAAGCCAAGAGCAAGAAACAAAAAAGCAAAGGTAAAACGACAACGTGAGTTTCTCTGGAAAACGAAGGGAGGGAGAAGCCACATGAACTGCTCGCTTTCTTAACGTGTCGAGACACATGACATCGCTTTAGGAGGCAAAAGCGAGCAAAGCAAAGCAAAACTCATGTTGGAAGGTTTGCAAATTGGGGGGGCTGCCCCCCCCCCCCCAGCCCCCCCGCTTTTTTAACTGCAAACTGCCCGCTGTCTTAATAAGTTGTCGAGCCACATGGAATCGCTTTAGGGGGGGTAAACCGAGCAAAACAAAGTTCATGTTGGAATGTTTGCAAATGGGGGGGGGGTCTGCGCCGCCCCCCCAACCCCCCCGTTTTCTTCTCACGACTGAAACGTCTTCACCGACAAGCAAAAGGGCGAAAGCCAGACGTGAAAACGAAAACGTGAGTCTCTTTGGATAACGGAGAGAGGGAGAGCCACATGAAATCGCTTTAAGGAATACAAACGAGCAAAGCAAAGTTCATGTTGAAAGGTTTGCAAATTGGGGGGGGGCTGCGCCCCCCCCAACCCCCCCGCTTTCGCAAATTGTAGTTCCCTAGTGGCTTCATGCAAAAGACAAGCAGATGAACACACCGCAAATTCTAGTTCCCTAATAGCTTCAAGCAGAACACAAGCAGAAGAAGACCCTGCGAATTGTAGTTCCCCAATAGCTTGATGCAAGACACAAGCAACACCGATCCCTGCAAATGCGAACCCCCCAATAGCTTCATGCAAAACACAAAGAAAACCGAACCCTGCAACTTGTGGTTCCCCAACAGCTTCATGCTAAACACAAGCAAAATCAGACTCCGCAAGTTGTAGTTCCCCAATAGCTTCATGCAAAACAGAAGCAAAACCAGAGCCGTCGAATTCTAGTTCCCCAATAGCTTGATGCAGCAAAGACCGCAGTTGCCGCTGTTGGCAACCACAACCAGGGGCCAGACTTAGGAAAGCAAGCCGGGGAGGGCCAGACCTAGGAAAAAAAAAAACCGCTCCGCCTTTCCCAAGCTCAGCCAGCTTGCTTTGTGTACTGGAGGCACCGGCTACGCAAAATCAAGATAAGTCTATAAGCTTGGCGCAGGTGTACTCGGAGCCAGTGCAAGAGAAGCGCCTGAAGAGTCTGTTCTGCATTGATTCCTGCTCGAGTCGCTGGGCCTGCATCGGGGTTTAGCACAACCAAGGCCCGCGCTCCAAAGTATCGGCATCAACTTGGAGGATTTCCTTGTTGTTGAGGTCAAGCCGAACTCTTGTACCTTGTCCAATGGTCATCAGATTCCAGCTCGCACTCTGGAGCATTTTGTGAACCTGTATCTTAGATTCGCTCCAGGTTCTAGTTTCGAAGCAGAGCTGTTCCTCACTTCTGACCCTGTCTTCCGCTGGGACACGGACGTTCACAGTCCCACAGAGGAGAGCACCTCAGTTGTCATGTCCAGCTGTTGAGCGCGGCGGCAAGACAAGCTGTCCGCCAGGCCATTCAACTCAGAGGGTGTACCTATTGGCCCTGGGCTGGGCGTCTTGTTCCTGACGGGGTGGAAAAAGAAGCTCTTGCAAGCATGTTATGTCTGTGGGCTTCTTGCATTGTTGTTTCCTTATGGCCCTTGTGTATATTGCTTGGCACAAGAGATGCGGTGCATGATGTGTAGACCGTAAACCACGGTGCGTCGATAGCAGCGTCCCTGCCCTGCCTGAAGCTATGGACTCGGAAGACCAGAAGGCTCCACACGTGGTGGTAGTGAAGAACACATTCATTGATCTCGATGATGCCCCCAGAATGCCAACACTCGCCCGTGTGGCCACCACACCAGCAAGATATGTGGAGTCCTCGAAAGGCATCGAGGATGACACAGACGAGGAGGGACCGGACGGGGAGGATACCGGTGGCCAGGTTGAGGAGGGCACGGATGCACCACCACCAATGCCCGAGCTCTACCGCGTAGCCACCTACGACGAGTATGAGCCAGAGACAGATTGGGCATGGACAGTCTCTTCTCCGATGCCTGACAAACCAGTGGGTGGATACGGCGGCTCAGCGCCAATTCCCAGCCCAATGCCAATCCCAGCACAACCAGTGCCTGGCACTGCTACCATTGTCGTGGTGCCCGCACCTGCAACGATGCCCATGGGGGGGTCTCCTACTCCGGTGCCTATCCCACAAGGGATGGTGCCTCCTCAGCGATTTGACCGATGGCCCCAGGGAATTCCGACACCCGCAATGACAAGCTTGCCAGAAGAACCCCGAGAGGCTTCCACCAGCCCCAGACCGGTAGATCCGCCTGCTCCAGCAGCTCCACGTGCACCAGTCCTGCAAAGGGCTTTCAGTGTGAACAGTCGTATCTTCCGAATCCACTGGACAGTGGACGCCCGGGTTCTGAAGTCCTCTGACCGAGAGAAAGTCTCTCCACCCTTCGAGGTGTCGATGGACGGTCAAGAAATTCAGTTCAAGCTTTGCCTGCGCCCTTCCTTGACCTCAGAGAGCCGCGGAGGGGCCTCCTTCCGAAAGGCAAAAGGCAAGGGCACCGTTGACATGCGCTGCCTGAGCGAAATCAGTCGCAGTTGCGTAATGACCTTCCGAGTTGCCATTGGCAAGGGCTCCGAGTCACACAAAGTGTCAAAGACCATGAAGCATGACTTCTCGCAGAAGCCGATCTGCCAGTTGGAGGGTGACGACGAGTGGGACTTCAAGACAGTGACCGACGAAGAGAGCCAGACTTTCGTCGTGGTTTTAGAGGTCTGTGGAGGCTGAGAGGCATAGAGAGGCCTTCTTTTCAATTCAACCTGTGCCTTGTGGAGCTGTCGCTGGACCGGACCGGTCCACCGTGAAGATGGGTCGCTGTAGGAGAGCTCTGTGTTGCCATCCATCTTCTAGAGTTCTCCTGGTTTCACCAGATGGGTTTAAACCTCCGAGCGCGAGTCACCAGCAGCGTGCAGCAGCGTGCAGCAGCAAGAAACGATGCACTTGGGGGAATTCGAGGGGATGTCTGTGCGTTTGCGTGAATGCACCGCCGGCCACTCTGCCAGGCAGGGACCCGGAAGGGAGAGCCGGAGCCGTGGCGAAGCCTGACTTTGGGGGTCTCAGGCCGATTCCATCGGTTCAGGTCATTACCATCGAAGTCGAGCCAGAGCATGCCGTGGTCGCCCAACGCAGCTCGGTCCGAGTATCCTTAGCGCTCGCTTGGTCTGAGTGTCCGGGGTTGCCGAGGATTGGCTTTCCACGCAGGTGTGAGTCACAAGGCCAGAATTTCGTCTCTTGCGACGTCTGGCGACCGAGCAAAAATTGGCAACTCTTGGACGGCTGTGTCCAAGCTTTTTCACTTCTCGGCAATGCAGCTACTGGAAGTGCAAAGAAATCGGTTCATGGGCTGTTTGGCGGAGGGTTTCAACCTGAGAGTTTCTTACAGCACATCGCATCGTCGAAGGACGCTTCGCCAAAGTCATTCTTCGGACAACGAGAAACCTTTTCCGCAGGATGCAGATCCCTCTTTATTTCTATGCCTCGCAAAACATAGATATAAGCAGGACGTCGTTTGCCCGGGAGCGTTGACATGTCCATGACTCCGAAAGCCTGCTAGCACAAAGCACACTACGTTTTTCGCCTTGGTGAGCACTTGACTCGTGCTCGTGGGGTTTTGAAAGATGGTGGCGAGGTCGCTGAACCGGTCGCACCGTTGCTTGATATGAAAGTGCTTGGGAGTGTGTCCTAAGTTAGGACACACGTGAATGGACATGGCACCCATCGTGGAAGACTTCAGCACCAACCATTGCCATCACGCTCACAGTTCTGACGGCCTTGCACGTGATGCCTGCTTGCAGGTTGATGTTTGGACTGGGCAAAGCTCCGACGTTCTCCGCAGCCTCGAAGACCGCTACCCTGGTGAGTACCTCAGGGCGAGCATTCAAGAACACATCGGGACAAGTTTGTAGCTGCTTTCGACCGTACCGTCAGCAGAAGCAGTCATTCTCGCCTGTGATGTGCATGTGACATCAAGCCAACAGCAATACTTAGGTGAGACACCGCAATTTGCATTGGTCTTCATGGATCAGTGTGGTGAATGCCCTAGTGTCGGCTGTGTTGCTTGCATGCTTTGGCACGGTCGGCAGAAATTTTGATAGAGGCTCGCGCTTCTGGCAAGATCTCGAGATCCTACTAGAGAAGGATGGCTGTCCATATTGTTGCGAGAAGAATGAATGTATCTTGAGACTTTCAGACGTACAACACGCATGAAAGGACTTGCTTCTCCCGGGTGCCGTCATCCTGGCTGCTTGCCAAGACATTTTGATTGGGGGGGTGCTGACAAACAGCAGGCACTACGCCGCATGACTGTGTAAGCAGCGAGGCAGACAATGTCTTGAAGCCTGGAGTGGCAGACTCAAGCCATCAATCGGATGCAAGACATTCCAAAACTGCCTGCCGTGGCTTCTCGCTGTGACAGGCGCCACTGTTCCTGTGGCATCTCTTTCATGGACGAGGAAGCAGCAAGCTTAGACGAGACACGGACATGCTAGCGGCTAGCGCGTGACAGGGAAGTCATGCAGTGGGAGGTCCGATCTTCAGCACCGAGCTTGTGAGCTTGGAAGAGCTGCAGCCTCGAATGCCAACGGCGCAAACACGCCTCCACTCCTGCTCTCGCACCGCCAACGCCAGGTTCGCCATGGAGGGAGTAGAGGTGGGGAAACGCATCAGGTCATCCGCTCTCCCGTTGCTCCGCTGGGTGCAGGACTGCATGGCTGTTGCAGTGTACAAGCCTGCGCCCGCTGGCATGCTTCTCAATCGGACATGCGAGACACACTGTCATGTCATCGGTCGGTAGCGTCCGCGGGACTCGCTTTCCTGATGTATAGCATTATATAGCATGTGGGTTTCTGAGTTGTAGTCGGCGGGTCTATGTGTGAGAATGTAAATCGTAGCCGATTCCCGTTTGATCGCTCGTCTATCTCCGACCGATGAACCTACCTGCAAGAAGTCGCTGTAGTGTCCCAGCTTCCATGAATTTCCGAGAGAATGATACCCGCAATGCGCTGAAAGGTCAGGCTGGAATCTCTTGCAAAATCCCCGAGATGGTGCTGGACCTTGAATCGCAGGCGCACGGCATTGCACTGTTGTGTGTCTCTGTGTGCGTGTGCGCCTGTCTGTCTGTCTTCATCGGTCCACGATTGTAAACATCTGTCTAACGATTCATCTCTGTGTTTGTCTCTCCGTATTGTCTATGTATCCATTACTAAGCTCTTGCTTTCTGTCTCTGTCTATCTCTGCCTCTCCATCCACCTCTCGATCGATCGATTCATCCATACATCTATCCATCCATCCATCTCCGTCTCTATCGATGTATCGCCTGTCTGTCTACCAATGCCTATTTCTACACACACATGCACATATATACGTATATATATATATATACATATATATATACATATATATATATATATACATATATATATATACATATATATATGCATGCATACATACATTTATACAGTATGCATGTACAGAGGTTTCAGCAGAATGTATGTACGAGATCCTTTGCCGTGTTACGCTATCCTATGTTCAGATATGATATGTCATGTTACATCCTATTGCATCCTGCCTGCATGTATAATCATGGTTGAATACACCTACCGTCATACCCAATATGCAAGCCACTCCATTGCACGGCGGGTGCACGGGCTGGCCCAGGGTTGCTAGCGGCGAGCTAGACTGGCCCCGAGCCCTGCAGAAAGAAAATAGATAGATGGATGGATGGATGGATAGATCGATCGATCGACAGGTTGGTATGTAGCGTGCACAGGGGGAGGATTTGTGTACGTGATGCGTATGTGCTCGGCATGTCTACCTTGTCGTTGCAAGCCCCTGCTGCACATAAATTAGGAAAGTGTTGTGCTTTGCCTTCCTGCAAGGCCAACAAGAAGCGTACCCAAGCTTTCCGTCCAGGCAGCGTCGTGGACCCAGCGCATATCTTGGGCGTGTACTAGCTTGCTCCCGCGCGTGGGCTGTTGCATAGTTTCCAGCTGTCTGCTGTCCAGATGGGAAAAGAAGTCACGGCCGAACCGCTCCGCCATGTCTCACGCCGAGGTCTCGTTTGAGGATTGGGCTGCTTTTGCCGATGGCCGTGTGCTCACCGTTTCTCCCACCCCGGACTGACAAGACACTGCAAGTGAGGCATGAAAAGGTCGCTGTCCGATCTTGGAATCAAGCCGCCACCTTGGAACAGCAAAAAGAGTTGGCTCTTGCTTTCAGCTCTTCCAGGCTGAGGCTGTGTTCTCCTTAACGGGTGTCAAACTCCAGGCGGCTTGCCGATACGAGTCTATCCTTAACTGTAAAAAGTACAGAGCAGTGGTTGGGCGAGTTCCACAAAATGCAATGCGTGGTGGCTGGGGGAATCATGAAATCTGTGATGCTCTGTCTGACTGGGGCTGCTTCAGGATTGGGCGACAGGTCTGAGCAGGCGGCGGCTTGTACATATGGCTGAGCGAACACAACGAGACAAACGCGTCTCTCGTTTCTCCCGTCATCCACAGACAGGAGGAAAAACTTATCCCCGAGAGATTGAGCGGAAGGGCGCGGCAGGAAGAACCCTGCAGAGGGAGCAGAAGCGAGTTAGTTAGCTGGCAGGAGACCGCGCGGTTGCCCATGGCTCAAGCCTCGAAAACAGGGACCGCTAGCCATGCTAAAACCTAGGTCTAAAATGTAGCATGGGCGACGACAGAAGTCAGAGGTCACAGTCCTAATTAAGCGCATTTCTCGAGAATCGACGGTCGGACTTGTCCTTCCTTTCTGGGCTCTGGGTCACTCGCTGATGATGGCACCCCTCCAGATGGGACGTGACCGAAGGCATTGGGGGACAGCCCGGGAAAGCATACGGGGTCAAGTGCAGTCTGCCAAGTTTCCACATGTTCTGGCTCTTGAATGAAATCGACTTCAGCCTGCATATAACGGGTTAAATGATGATGCATGAATCGGCAGTACCTTGTCGAAGTCTTCACTCTTTACATGGGATGTTTGCGATTGATGTCTATCTCAGTGCTCAAACGTCGTCGGCACTTTAGTGCCCCACCCAAGAACTTGCGCTTGCGCTGCTGCTCGTGAGGCGTCGCTCCATCACGGCGGCGCCTTGGCCAAGTTCTTGAACCGGCGATGACCCGAGTAAGGTCAAGGTTGAGCTCTGCTGCCCCCCGGAGGCTGAGAAAGCTTTGAAATTTCATTCCAGCAGACGCGAGGACAAGCAACATTAGGCCACGTATCGTTTGAAATCGAGGTTGATGAAACTCGTGAAGGTGTGCGTACAATGGGGCGGGGGTTTGTTTGGTGGATCCGTTGTTTGATCGTCGACGTCAAAAATGAGACCTCTGATCAGGAGCGAACTTCGCCAAGACAAAGCGAAATGAAGGGATACACATCAGGGACTCAAAAAGGACATAGGCATATGCACTTTATAGGGATATCCTAGATTTGGCTTGTGTGCCTTTTTGGGGCCCTAACATAGCAACGACCAGAGCACCGGACTTTATGGGTGATCCTTCCACTGGCCAGGCAGGCCGAAGCGCAAGAGGCATCAACTTTCCTGTGACATCTATAGTCTACTGTGGCTAGAGCTCGACAGTGAAGCGGCAATTGGAAAGGCTTTACCACAGGGCCCTTCGGATTGCATTCCACACCATGTCGGCCAGCAGTTCAGGCCAACAACTGACATGTTCAATGCACAAGAGCCGTGTCATCAGAGTGCGCTTATCCATTTTGTTTGGAGCACGCGTGAACGATTTGAAAAGGGAAGGGGGATTTGTATTCGCCCATTAGCTCCCCCGAGTGCTCGCAACCTACTAGCTGTCAACGGTCTTCTCGGCCATCTGCCGAACTGAGAGAATTTTAAAAGAGCTCGATGACGAGCAAAAGGGACTTTGCGGCAAGGTGCTCTTGATAGCCGTACTCGGGACTGTGATTTTCCACCAGCTCGTAGCGACCCCAGAATCCTTCTACATGTGTTTGCACACTGTTCTCTTCTGTGCTTGCCCCAGAATTGCCTATGTTGATCTCATGCTCCAAGCGAGGCAGCTTTTGCAGGCGGTGCCATCAGACAGGCGTCGTTCCGACAACTGCAGTGTCCTCTCGTCATATCTGCGAGGGAGAACGGTGGCCGTAGTGTCCACAGGACCGCCAGGAGCTGCGACGTCACACCGCTCGTGCAGCGCAGGGTTCACTGTCTGATCTGCTGACTCTGGCCTCCCCGGCCCGGTTGTGTTTGAGATGACCTGACCCAAAGCGAAAGTGTGCATGAAGATGCATGAAGCCACCAGGCAGACACAGAGTCTGATGACAGCAAGTTCGAAGAGCAGGCAGCGTACACCACAGCGTCGGTTGAGAGCTGCGGACTGGGACTGTAGACTGTAGAACTGCGCAGATGAGAGTGCTAGATATTCGTACGCGTGTAAGCTGCTCCAGCCGTTTGGACCATGCAAGCTTGAAGTCAACTTGCACCATGTGTCTCTGACATGATCACCACTTCGGAGGATCACAACTTGCCCAAACTGCCCGCAAACACAGTAACCGAAGCAAGTTGCTTATGCGTGCGCGGCACGCTTCTTGCCATTTCCGAAGCCCGCTGCGGCGCCGGGCATACTCGCCCGCCTGCCCGCTGAGCTTCGCGGATGCAGGCATTGCAACGGTTCGATCTCGAACTTTATTCGGCCATTGCTGCATCGAGATTGGCTCGTGGGTGCCTTGCAGGACTCACAGAATTTCGGAGCAAAGGACTCCCGGGCTTCCCCGCAGTGTTGAAACGGTCGCTTTACGACTTCCAGGCGGGGGCGATATCCATTCCTGGGGTGCAAAGATGAGTCTTTCGGTCTCAAAGCATCTCGAAGCATCTTCTCGAAAGGTTCACGAGGTCGACTTAGAAGGGAATGAGCTGCACCTCAGCGAGTTGAAGCCGAACTCTCACTGCTTCCCGGCAGATGGAGAGGGTTCCAAGCAAATACTTCACACTGCCTGACTGTTGCGGCAAGCCTTTTCCTGGTGCCAGATTCCCTCGACTGGGCATGAACTGGGAGCAGATTGGCGGACACTTCAAGATTCGGCTAAACAAGCACAAGCCAGAACCTGAAGCCAGGTGGAAATTGCCGTGAACACCGAATTGCACGTAGCATCAACACGAGTACCACAGGAGCAACGCACGACTGCAAGGCAATTGGTCAGAAGTCCCCACGCAACAACTGGTGAAGACTGCAGCGTTTAAGTCTTCCAGTGAGGCGTTATTTAAACCACATGTAAATGAAGACATGAGTCACACGCACACACAAAGATTTACATACATATGTATGTATCATGCCGTCAGTTTGCGAGGGACTAGGAAGGTGGACTCGCTCCCGTAGAAGGGAGCGAGGGACTATCATGGTGCAGCGACCATTTCAGGCCTTTTGGGGATTACCATATGAGTCCCTGTCGTTTGTAGAGCTCAGCAGGCTCAGCACAATCGTGGAAAGTTGCATGTAGTGCTTGGCCCGGCGTAGAACCAAGGTCGGAGGATTACCTAATGCCTCAACGTTGCACCAAGCCATATTGCAGTCTCGGTTGACAATATTGTCAGTGCCACCATCGGCTTTGTCTCCTATGTCTCGTTTGCGGCGGTGGCTCACAAGGGTGTCTCAGGGTTCCGCGTGTGGTGTCCCGCAAAGCGCGCCATGCCAAAGCCATGCTTCGCCGCATCCATGTCGGCACTTCTTTTTGTGGCTTGTCGGCCAGCATTTCGGACATTGTGGGCTGAGACTCCTGCCGGATGCACACGCGTCCCGCATCACTCCTGCACTTTCTTGCCTGGGCCATGCTTGACGGGCTTTGCTAACGTGGCCCTGGCGGCAATCTCTGCATGCAAGTGTTGCAAGTCAAACTGGCTGGATTGTGTAAGTTTGCACTGGTACCCAGACAAATTCCCTGTGGAAGGGAGCACAGATTGCTCGACGCCGACATTGCGCAGGGCAAAGATCTGACACTGGCCATGTCGGTTGGCGATCCACATGTCCTGACTGCACTCGGACTTCGACAACAGATGACAACAGGACAGCTCGCACCGCGACGGTGCTGCCTCGTAGGTTCTCGTCATAGCACAAGAAACTTTTTGTTGGAACGAACACAGACATCACCAGCGCAGGCCCGGGCGAGCCATCAGACAAACTGACAATGACTACTTGTCCTAAAGTGCAGCTTCTTGGGGGGGCCTTTGCAACACTGGAATACTGCTTGTATAGAACAAACGAGTGGCCTTCACATTGGGCGCAACAGCCACGCACACCCAGGGCACCCCTTGTCTTGGCCTGAGACGTTCTACGGAAGCTCAAAAGATTTTCGGGCCGGCACAAAGTAGTCGGATTTCACGCAACAGACAAAGATCGCGAAAGCAGGTAGCACTGGGAGGGGCCAAGGTAGACGGACGACGTGAAGCTTTCATGTGCCGACCGGCACAAGACTCCGCTGACTGCTTGCTGAGTCAACCGGCCGCATGTACATGCACATGTATATGTATATGTACATGTATATGTATCTGTATGTGTAGGAGTATCTGTATCTGTATTTGTATCCGCATGTGCATGTGTATGCGTATTTGTATGTGTATGTGTACGTGCATGTAGGTTCTTGTTGACGTATATGTGCATGTACATCATACATTGTAACACTGTAGGTACAGGTACATAAATATATATGTCGATGTCTTTTTCTATCTGTCAATGTTTATGTATACGTGTAGGTGTACGCATAGGTATAGGTATAAGTATAGATGAAGGTATACGTTTATGTCTATGTCCATGTGTTGGGTACAGCCGGGCTCCTGTAACAGTGGAATAACCATTTCCTTATATAGACACCCCCAAAAAACGCACAACTGTTTTTGGGCAAGGAAGTTGACCAAGTTGGCCTTCCCAAACTACTTTTCCGGCAAATCAGTTGCCCAAGTTGGCCTTCCCAAACTACTTTTCCGGCAAATCAGTTGCTCCCTGTCCCCCCTCTCCCCCCTCTCTCCCCTCTCTCCCCTCTCTCCCCTCTCTCCCCTCTCTCACCTCCCCTCCCCTCTCCCCTCTCTCCCCTCTCTCCCCTCTCTCTCCCCTCTCTCCCCTCTCTCCCCTCTCTCCCCTCTCTCCCCTCTCCTCCCCTCTCCCCCCTCTCTCCCCTCTCTCCCCTCTCTCCCCTCTCTCCCCTCTCTCCCCTCTCCCCCCTCTCCTCCCTCCTCCCCTCTCCTTTCCCTTCTCTCCCCTCTCTCTCTCCCCTCTCTCCCCTCTCTCCCCTCTCCCCTCTCTCCCCTCTCTCCCCTCTCCCCCCTCCCCCTCTCCCTCCTCTCCCTCTCCCTCTCTCTCCCTCTCTCCTCTCTCTCCTCTCTCTCCCCTCTCTCCCCTCTCTCCCTCTCCCTATCCCCTCCCCTCTCCACTCTTTGAAACCATAAACCTCTAAAGGGGTAGCCCTATCAGGTACCTACAGCAATGGCTGCATGCTCATACATATACATTCCGCTGCCCATTGGCTCACAGTGGTTTTACCATATTGAGACAAGACAAGCTCTCCTTGCGTAGCAAGACAAAACAACTACTGTCCGTGTGCAGGGCGCTGCCCTTTGATCCTTAGGGAATAACTGGTCATACACCTCCTCACAAGGAGTATTCCTTGGGGGTGTATCGGCACAGTTTTCTGGTAGCGGAGCCCGGAAAGGGCCGCCCGCCTCACAAAGTCCGCTACAGCGGTCGGCCTCGCCGAACGCTTAACCAAGCGGATAAGAGGCAGCACAATGTCGAGCTCGCATAGCGAAGCCGACGGCAGTTCCCAATCCTCCGGGGGATATGAGAACGAAGAGACCTCCCAAGGTCCAGCCACTTATGTCGCACAGTCATATGCAACATCTGACCGCATGCTTGCATCATTAGGCATAACGCCCAAGATCGCGCCTGCCTATGATGGCACCACCTCGTGGTTTGAGTATGAACAGTTGATTGACGACTGGTGCGACATAACAACGCTGGATGACACCAAAAGAGGTCCGTCTCTCAAGACGAGGCTCTCCGGATTGGCCGCAGTACAAAAAGAATCACTAACCGAGAAAGGCTTGCAGCCCCAGATGGAGTAGATTACTTCAAGAAGAAGATGCGTCCATTTTTCGTGAAAGGAGAACAGTACGTTTTCCTGTGGCGTTTCCTCGGCCTATTCAAGGCATGGAAGGGCAACCAAGACTTTGTGACTTGGATTGCTAAGTTTGAGATCGTGCTACAGCGCGTGAAAAACTCATGGATGGATCTCTTACCAGAGATAGCTCTGGAAGATGCCCATCCAGATTTCATGCAAGCTGTGCAGGCAGATCAAACCTTCTTGCGCCTACAGGATGCAACCGAGAGAGACACATACGCCGCACGTTTCTTCGAAACATGGAACAAGGAACGCCTTGATAATCATCGAAGAGCGTTTCCTCTAAATGATAATCTCCTAGCTCTCCTCTTCCTAGTGCAGTCCGACCTAAATGAGATGCAACGTGAGAGGTTGGTAACAGCATTGACCAACCAAGGTCACCGAATTGAGACCTACACGTACCCTGTGGTACGGCAGACCATGTTCGATCAGTTCTCAACGACCAGAACTGGTCTGCAGGATCCCAACATTCGGCACTCTTCTCACAAGAAGGACCGCCATGGAAGGAGAGACCAACGCCGCAAACGCGGAGGTCGAAACTTCCTCATCCTCGATCAGGGTGAATACGACGGAGTCGATGGATTCTGGCTCCAAGACGAAGACACCCTTGAGGAAGGCTTTCTTGCCGCCGAGGATGAAGAAGCTGTCTTCTGGACAGTTGACGACCATGAAGCCTTCGTTGCAAGGAGATTCAAAAAGGGAAGAAGACCAAGAATGCGTCCCGGATCACCGGGAAGAGCAAAGGGTGGCAAGCGAAAAGGACGTGGCCGTTTTAGGTCATACCGCGGAAAAGGGAGAGCCAACCAGGCAGAACATGATCCAACTGATTCCAGCTATTTCGGTAAAGGTAAAGGAAAGGAAAAAGGAAAAGGTGGAAAAGGCAAAGGAAAAGGAAAGGACAAAGGAGATAAAGGAAGCTCCTTCAAAGGTACAAAGGCAAAAGGCAAAGGTAAGGATACAGCTAAGTCTGCCTCCTTACAAGGAGACCAAACTGGATCTCCACAGGCCTATGAAAGTTCCACCGCACCGAGCTGGGATTCATGGTATGAGGACAGTTATTATACTGACTCCAGTTGGAATTATGCCGCTTATGACGATCAAACGTCTTATACATACTATGCATCACAAGCCTCACGAAGAAAAACACGGAGAAAGAAGAGAAGAAATCAAGCAGGATCATCAGGTAGAGGCACAGATCCGAGCGCGCACCAAGAACCCGTGTTCAACTCATCAGTGAGTTACGTGCCCCAGGTCTTGAACCATCCGAGGGGCAAGGTGTTGAAACTGCAACAGCGGTGTTTCCGTTGCAGCACACCGTCCTATCTGCTCTACAGAGCGGATCAATCTTGATAAGAGCCCTACCTTTGTCATACTTGACTCTGGTTGTACTAGGGCTATGGGTTCCCGCTATGCGGTGAACAGGCTTATCAAGGCCGTGAAGCAACGTGCCCCAGGCATGATTGATTTCACTTTTTCACCTTCGAACACGAAGTTCTCTTTCGCAGATAGTGAAACAGCTCTTATCAAGGAGCGTGTAACTCTATGGTTCAACACAACTCCAAGAAGAGATACAACCATAGAAGTTTTGGATCAGGGGAGAGTCCCCATTTTGTTTTCCATCGAACAGATGAGGAATTTAAGAATGACCCTCGAGTGTAGTCCCACAGCTGACCTAGCAACGTGTGAAGCTTTCGGTTTGTATAAAACCCCTCTTCCGATTAGTACCAATAACCATTTGGTATTGGACCTTCTAGGCTTCACTTCCACCAGGAAGTATCTCCCTAAGTCAGGTACGTCGTTCAGTGCGACGGAGACTGCTCTAGGAGCCAATAAGCCTTATACTAGGATACCGGAAGGTCGCTGTCCAGCCTGTGCCGGACAGAAAAGGGCTCACACGTACCTCAAGGGTTGCGACAAAGCACCTGAGGGAGCAGCTGATCCACCACCGAAGAGGATTTCAGGTAAAAAGAAGCCTCTTCCATCTGATCCGGCAGAATCATCTGCCAAGAAACTTGATCCACCAGAACCATCTGGTGATGCTCCTGAGCCTTCCGGACCATCGGAACCATCATCAGGCTCTAGGGACAAACCTGCAGAATCCTCTGCACCACATGAACCTCCAGAAGAAGAAAGACTTGAGGTCCCACCTGCGAAGATAAAGACTCCAAAGGGTCTTAAAAACCTTCTGAAGAAATCCCGCAAATATGCGGTTAAACCTCCTGTTGAAGAGAAGTCTAAGGTCCCAGGAGCTGATGACGGGACGGAGGTAAGACCACTTGAGTCAAGAGAATACCCGGCTCCTGGTACAGACTCACCTACAGGTGAAGAGATTGTCGCGGAACCATCGCCATCTCTTCCCATTGCTCTTCGCAGGATTCATGAGAAGCTTAAGGACCCTGTAGAACTCTATAAGCTTCACCTTAAGCACCGTCATATGAGTACGGATCAGTTCAAGCGACGCACAAAAGCCTTACAGATCCCAAAGGAGATATACGAGCTATATGACCAACTGGTCAAAAAGTGTTCAGCCTGCCAGGAACATGTGAGAGCTCCTTCAAGAGCGAAGATTTCTGGTTTAAGATCAGAGACTTTCGGTGATCTCACCTTCGTAGATCACGGTGAGCTTCCAATTCCCGGCAAGGATAGTCGCTTAGTATTTCTTATTCTCTATGATGGAGCAACAAACTTGTTGACTGCCGAAGTAGTCCAGGATAAAGAAGAACATACTACAATGTCGATTATGAATGACTACTTTGAGAAATTTCAGATCAACCCAAAGGTTGTAGTTGGAGATCAAGCATTCATGACTCCAAAAATGGAGGCTTATTACAATCGGCAGAATATCAAGCCTGTGGCAACAGGACCTGGAACACCATGGCCCAACAGGGCCGAAGCTGCTGTAAGATTGCTGAAGCATCAGATTAAGCTCATACTTCAGATCCTGAAGGATGGTGACCCGCAGTATAACGGAATCACCATGAAGTATGGCAACCTCGTTCGCCAAGCATGTTTGGCAAGAAACTCTTCGATTACCTACGGAGGAGTTACTCCTTTAGAAATGGCCTTTGGAAGGCGTCCTCGAGATGTTATAACACCAGAGAACGCTGATCCCAATCAGTTGACAGGTAATCCAACTGATACGGAAGTCACTGCGAGAGCCATTAAGGAGCTTGCCAACAGGGCTTACCAAGAGGCACGCCAATCTGATGATCTGCGCAGAGATCTTGCAGCCAGACTGTCAATGACCCAAGGACCTTTCTCTTTGGGAGATAAGGTTTTCTACTGGTCAGAAGATAAGTCTAAGATTGGATCCACTGGGTCCAAACATGGATCTTGGCTAAAAGGAAAGGTGATCTCCGAACTCGGAGGATCCATGGTAGGTGTGGATCTTGGAACACGCATCGTCCGCGTCAATATCTCAAAACTGAGGAAAAATTATGACATAACATCTGATGTGGAGATTCCTCTCGCGCCTGATGAGGAAACTCTGACGTCAGAAGGTTCTGACCACGCAAGTTGCATGGTCACCTTCGATGCTTCCCTGCAGTCGACAGACCTAACGGTTCCACATCAAGAGTGTCACTGGCAGGTCACCAGCACTGGGAAGATTGACTTCCTAGAACTCTACGGCGGATCTCCCCGCATGAGTCACAAAGCTGCCCTGTCAGGTCTGCGAGTAGGTCAGCCAGTCGATTTGCGTAGTGGTCTAGATCTTGAGCAACCGCAAGGTCGCTCCAATCTTCTTAGGATCATCAAGGAACAAGAACCTACTATTATTGTTATGTCACCGGACCATTCTCAGTGGTCTAGCTGGTACTCACAGTGGAAGAAAGGCTCTGCCAAGAGACTTTCTGTTTTAAAATTCTGTGAATCGGTCGCAGACCACCAAATGAAGCTCGGACGTTACTTTGTTCTTGAGAACCCATACTACAGCAGGCTCTGGTCTTCACCAGAAGCAAAACGCCTGTTTTCTAATCATAAGATCAGCTATGAGGTCTGTAACCTACAGGCCTATGGCATGAAAGATCCAAAGGATACTATGAATCGAAATCCTCGATTTTTATGCACAACCTGCCACCGCAAGTTTTAATTCCTCTCCAGAGGCATTCTGCCAAAACGAAATCTCCAACATCTCCACCAGGAGACGAAAAGGGTATTCAAGGCTACGGTCTTAAAACGAAACTCGCACAAGTGTATCCTTATGAATTCTGTGAGACCTTTGCCTCGTGTTTGGCAAGATTCCTGAAGCGAGATGCGTATGCATCTCATCTGTCTTTGGTCACAGACATACTAGAATACTCTGGAGATGAATGCCTCCAGGGACTTTCGGAACTTCTTGATCAGGAGTATTCACTTTTGACTACAAATCCTCTCAAGGATTCAAAACTCCTGCAAGATCCGAAAATCAGATCACTTGTTGCTAGAGTAAATTCCTTATCGAGTAAAACTGAATTACCATTGCATCATTCCAAACCATCACCGTCCCTTGATGCCTTGGTGTCAGACATTACTCGCCTTAGATCAAGACTCTTACCAGGGTCTGGTTTCGAACAGTGTACTCTATACAGAGGTACATTTGGAACAGTCAAAGCACTCACCAGTGTAACTGATGGCGTTCTTGTCTTTTGGAACAAGAAGAAGCCCAATTCGACTATGACGTGTTGCTTGCCGCACCAGGTTTCCTGGAACAAGGTACACCCATCAACCTTCTCGGGGGTGCTATTCCAGATGACAGGCGGCAAGACTTCACCGTCCGTGCGAACACCGCCGGATGTAATCATGTCGGACGAAGAGGTTTCGCCGTCAGACCCGTCAGAACCAATGAGCACTAATCGCTCACGGATCACATCTGACGATGTCTCTATGCCGGAACCAGATCAGCCGATGCCTCCCGGCACGCCGCCGTCGCGTCCTCCTCCTCCCATACCTCCACCGCGACTACCGGCCGTTTCCTCCGATGAGCCCGTGGCTCCTGCTCGGGCTAAGCCTCGCGTGCATCCGCCTCCTCGCGTTCCGTCTCCTCGGCGTCTGGGGGGTGATGTGTCGCCAAGGTCTTCATCGGAAAGGAAAGTTTCGCCGCACAAACAGAAATCACCTTCACAGGTGCCGACACCAAAACCTAAACCGAAGGCACATCCACAGGGACCCATTCTTCCGTTACAACAAGATGAAGAAGACACTGAAGAAGAACTGGTCCCAGACGACCCCGGACAACCGTCCGCTCCTCCTCACACTTCTGGTTCACCAGAACCGGAGAGCGATGCCGAGTCAGAAAACACAAGGTATTACTCTGATGAGGAAGGTGACTTGGTCGTAGATGAGAAGGACTGGGTCCTTCTCACAGAAGAACAGAAACTGTGCAGTAACACAGGTTCTTTCTCCATGCCTCGGTACATGCATGGCGGACCCGTAGACATCAGAGAGGTAACATCAAGAGTGAGGTCAGACCGAACACGGTATAAACCCACCAAAAGGTTCCGATCTGACATTCGTGAAGAGTACGATCTTCTCACGGAAGAGGACAAGGCCTTATCCCTAAGTTCCCCCAGGAACTCAGCGAATCTGACCCAGAAGGCACAACGGAAGGAGGCAACTGCCAAGGAAAAGCGTGAGATGAAGAAACAGTTTGATGAAGCGAAAGCAGCAGAATATCAGAGCTGGCTAGACAATGATGTCTTTGAGCTCGTCGATACACGGAAACTCGGAAACATCCGAAATTATGTCACTGGTCGATGGGTCCTGACTCTAAAAAGAGACAAGGACGGAAACTTCCTTAAGTGCAAGGCCCGATGGGTCCTGAGAGGTTTCCAGGATCGACAGAAGGACATTCAGCAAACTGATAGTCCTGCTGCGAGTCGCCCAGGTTTCCGCTTAGCGATTCAACTAGCAGCTAACAAGCTGTGGAATCTGACACACATCGACCTAAAGACTGCTTTCCTGCAGGGTGAAGCCTATGATGAGTCGAGAGACATAATCTGTCAGATTCCTCCTGAAGCAGGTTATCCTTCCTACATTGCAGCGAGGATGAAGAAACCCGCTTATGGACTTAACGATGCACCTCGAAGATGGTGGAACATCGTTGATAAGGCACTCCTGTCTTATGGCCTGGTGCCAACCCGTGCGGATCGCTGTACATATGTTCTGTATGGTAAGAAGTCTGCAACAGCAGATGCTGAGCTCAAGAAGTCTCAGCCAAAGACCATGGAATCAGCGATTGACTATCTCCTAGATCCCATAGCAGGCAACAATGCCAAGGGTAGACAGGTACATGGAGTAGTCTGTTTGCATGTAGATGACCTGTGCATGGCCGGTGATGACACCTTTCGTAAGGCCGTGATTGAATCGATCAAAAAGGAGTTTGCAGTAGGTTCTGAAGACACGAATGATATCATGTTTGTAGGACAGAGATTAGTCTGGAAGGATGCTACAGCATCAGTGCCAGCACATATCTCAGTAAATCAGAACCTAGCTGTTGAAGCTCTAGAAGAAATTGTTTTTGACAAGAAGCTCAACAATGAGCAACAATGCACACCACAGCAGCACACTGCTTATAGAAGTGTTTTAGGACAGATCAACTGGCTACAAAGCCGGACTCAAGCTCACATCTGTTATCGCTTCAGTCGGTGTGCGAGCAAGGCTGCCAAGCCTACTATCGGTGATATTCGAGAATTGAACAAGCTTGTTAGGATTTTGAAGTCTACCGAAGTAGAATTGCGTTTTTGGCCGCTGAAAGGAAATCTCAGAATCCTCGGTTACCCTGATGCTTCCTACAGGAACAATGATGACAAATCATCTCAGAGAGCACATGTTATTTTCCTTGCTGAAGATCGAAATCCAAAGCTAAAGGGAATGAAACAATCAGCAGCAGCTGCTTCTTCCAAGAAGAACGATTTCTCTGAATCCTCTATTAAGGAAACATCCTCGAGAGGTAGCCTGGTGGATTATGAGTCTCACAAGATTACGACAACCACAATGTCCACAACAGTGGCAGAGCTTAACGCACTGATGCGTTGCTTTGGTACTTGCCTGTTCCTCAAGGGACTTTGGGCAGATCTCTCATCAGAGACCGTACCCATACATATCAGAACAGATGCGAACAATCTTGTGACAACAGCAGGCACGACACACCTTCCAGAGCAGAAGGAAACTCACCATCTTATACAGATGCTTCGTAAGGAATCCAACTCTGGATCTTTAGATGACCTAGCTCATGTAAGCTCGAAGTACTGCCTAGCTGATGCATTAACAAAGCATTCGGCGCAACCTGATGAGCTTATCAAGGCTCTGGAAACAGGAAATTTACCAGAAACAGACATTCATCCACCCTTCCGTGAACTTCTTCAACATAAAGCTTTCACTGTTCGGTGGATCATAGACAACCTTAAGAATGCCGCTACAGCGGTAGCCTTCCTTGGAATTGATGTCTCAACAGAGATTTACCGATTATTTTACTGCCAAGGAACATGGTGGTAGTCTTGTTTGCTGGTAGCACAACCATGTGCTGGATTTTCTATTTAGACTGTTTTCCGTCTAAAAGAAAATTTGTGTCTGCAGGCTGCGTTTTCATCAAGATCGGACATGTTCATGAGAACTATATGTTCTGTATCATCCGCAGCCGCTTTCAGCCTCGAGCCTCACAGCAATCAGCCTTTTGAGCTAACCAAGCATTCCTGATCCTGTTTGGTCATCGTGCCGTAATGAGCACACGATCAAACTTCCGTAGCCGTGATGGACACGCCCTACCCAGGGCAGTACAGGCGTACCATGAGCGACATCCACACATGGATAGCTCGTACCCCGAGTCTCGTCGGGAAGCATCACGTCGACACACCGAACACGGTGGACACCGATTTCACAAACGTGAGAAAAATCACGAGCCTCCATACATTTACATGGGTCACCAACAGGTGTTCAATCCGCATCCAAGAGATCTTGCTGAACTGATCTCACGATGTGGCCATGCGAGTCGAGCAAGGCTCACTCCAATCTCCAGACATGGAGTCAGGCTCTACGAAGGAGTCCTTCAAGGACCATGGGACAACAGTCCCCTTTTATACTGGGATAACAACGTGGGTAATCACGCTCGTGATCCACGCCAGTTTTGTACGATGCTTGCACATCACCTTCAGACAGGCCTCCCACCGGAGGTAAAACAATGTGTGAGTCTTGATGCATCTGGAGAATATGACTATTCCTCCTCAGTGCCAAGACTGGCAGAGGTAACAGGTCTCTCACCAGAGATGTGCTTCCACATTCTTTCCAAGACCAACAGAGTCGGAAGGTGGTTGGCACACTCAACAAGACACCTTCAGAACCAGCGCCCAGATCTCTTTGCTGGCCAACACAATTATCTTCTGGACATGTCCAAGTTGGCCGATGCAGAGCTCGCACAGTATACACCACAAGAGATCGCGCTTGGTGTCCTCCTCAACACTAAGTCCAGGTTCGTGGTCACTATGGTTTATAACCAAGATGGCAAGGCCGAAACCACAGATGCCGCCGTTACCATCCCACCGGATGCAAATGTGCTGACCATGACCAAAGTTTTCCTCTCGGCAGTGGGAGGACACGGTTCACGACGAACTCTACCAAGAGTTGAAGAACCAGATCCTGAAGAAGAGAGGCCAAGGTCACACATGACCATCTCAGACTTCATGGCAACGGGCAGCAATCCAGTGCAGTCCCGTGCACAGCGTCTCTCCACTAACGCGCCGAGACCCGTAGGCATGGAGGATTTTGTTCGACAGAACAATCCTTGTTACATCATGCATGCCACGGACCTACAGGCATTATCCTCAATCCTGAGGCACGGTCTGGTACCATCAAACCTCCTATCGCAGGTGGTTACATCACCAGGTCTTCAAGCTCTCGTGAATGAAAACAGTCGTTCCAACAGGGACACTGTTCAGTTTTCAACGCTAGACCTGGCGAATCCTAATCCGACCCTGTTGCGTGCCAACAAGGCACTGCTTCTAGTATTCGACGCAAATAACGTAGTGAACGAAGTCACAAACATGTGGCAGTCGCAAGCAGGGATGTTTGCTACACCAGAGGTAGTGCATGCCCGTACTCTTAGCGCCGTATTCGCACCCTCTGAACCACTCTGGGTATCATCGCAATACGATGAGCTCAAGAGCATCGGACCATGGTGGGCAGACCACTGCTCCGAACAGATGCCGTCAGCGACTTACGAGTCGAAGAAATGGTGCGCAAATTACGGCCAAGAGATCGAATCGACACTTCGGAAGGTGTCAAAGCGAAATCTGCCACCAGAGCCTCCCAAGGCTAGATCTTCTCACAAGAAGTCTTTTTCTCTGCCACAGACAGAGGCTGACACAGCTCCAAACCTGGAGCAAACCGCTTCTGCAGGTGAGGTACCTCCGAAAACGGAGACTACTGCAAAGGAGATCCATCCGAGATCCAAGCTCGCCCGGCAGGCCGAGGCAGACAAGGATCCGGACAGTCTTATGGGACAGCTCTGGAACTCCGACGGCACCAGAAGCGCCACTGAAGTTCTTAAGATAACGACAGGTCACAAACCTCCAGAACCTGTTCAGGATACTTCTGCCAACGTAGTTCCTCCCAAGGAAGAATCTTCTGGAACAGAGACGGAACCTGAGGAACCAGATCCTAACCAGGATTGTGACGAAGAATCAGACGCTGAGTCGGCATCAAGCGAAAAGAGCGAAAAGAGCGAAAAGAGCTCAAAATCTTCGTCATCCTCAGAACTCCGAGTTGATGTTAATCCGTCTCACAAGACGAACTCTGCACCTGCAGCGTCAGAGGAGAAGAAAGAATCTCCCACGGAAGAGATCACAGAGAAACTTGAGAAGGTCAAACTTGACCAACCAAAGCCGGAAACAGAATATGTTCAGAGTTCAGACGAAGAGCCAAGGAAACCAAAATCTCCTAAAAAGGAGAAGGAAAAATTCCTAGTTCTCTTCGATCCTGAAACGGAAACTTATTATCGAGTCAACAGAAGCAAGCTCAACCTCGAATACGAGGAGCCTGCTGATGAGGAAGACCTCATAAGAGAACAAGAGCGCATCAGCGCTCGAATTCAAGAAAATCGCAAGCACCGAATCTCGAAGTCATCGTCTAACCCGGCTATGCAACAGGAAATGCAAGAGAGAATCTGGGTTAGTCGATGGAATCGAAAAATCCGAAGTCCACTCATGATCAAAGATTCTGAGGCTCCTGACGAAGAGGAGTGGGACAGACCCAGAGAGTCGGCATCTTCCTCCTCTGCACCTCCTACCAAGGAGAGATTTGTAGGAGTACGCAGGACAGCCATGAGCCTTAACCAAAGGATACGGATGTTGCCTCGACCAGACAATCCTCTCTGCGATCTCTGCAAACAGCCTACAGGCTATTTTTGCTATTCCTGTGGTACGATTGTATGTGCAGACTGTCGACTTACCCCACAGGGTAAACAACGGATGTGCGAGTGCGTCTTGCCAATCGATTGCCTCGAGACCTCTAAAGTGAGAGCAGGAATGACCTCAGAAGAGCGTCAGTTTTTATACGAGGCCATCCTCACACATGAGGACGTAGATTTGGCAGTCCAGAAAATCAACATGTATTGCGACCACGCAAGAAATCTGTTCGAAAAGGACCATCCAGGCGTTGATCCATGCAGCCTTGATGATATTAGGAACAATCCTCCGAATACGTATGACAGCTCCACAGAGGCTCCAACCCTGGAGGAATATAAGAGCATTAACAAGAGTCACATCAATATCAAGGACTCTAGAACAAGCCACCCGGCTTCTTTTCTCTCTCTTACTGGCTACGAAGACAAACTGGTGCTCGACGCACATTACGAGATAGTTCGCAATAGGATGGCCGGTGTTAACGAGAAGAGAGAATACATTGAAGGCTCAAACCCAGACAGCGTATCGCTAAACCTAGTGGTATTCAACTGGGGAAATATGGATCGAGCGCCGGTGCCCGCAGGGAATCCCAAAAAGAAGCTCAAACCTGAGAAGGGATTCGATTATCACCCTCTTATTGACATGTGCTTCAACAATTCAGCTCATATTACCCTCGTACTCGAGGCAGGAGCACTTGCGTCAGAGTATTCGATCGCAACCATGCGACAACATGAATACAGGGGGATGCTAATCCATTCTCCTCCCAAGGAGCCTGAGGCACCCTCGATGTATATTGGAGTCAAGGGTGACCCAACAACAGACATCGCTCTCGTCCACCACTTTTACCGTCATCGAACAATGAAGCCTAAGAATGGTGGTCCCAAGAAGCGACTGTGGGCATGCCACGGTGCGGTATGCCGCCTCACCTTTGGGTACCACAGTACCATCCAGAGGCAAAAGAATGGGTCCACCCATATTCTGGCCAAAGGATGACGAGAGACGAGTTCATGCAGATTATCGGATATGACCCACTCAAGGGCAAAAATCCTGACAAGGATGGACCCACTGATGGCTCTTACCTCTCACCAGAGGCGTGCCTGACACTGTCGAGCCTCGACCCCTCGCCGGTTCTCTGTGAATGGAACGGCCATGTCGAGGGTGATGAGCCACCAGAGGAAGACTTTGAGTCATACGCAGAGATCTTCTCACAAGAAGCATCGAACGATCTTGACGAGATGTGGTGTACAAAAGGGCCTTACAAGGTCATCACCATCGCGATCGTCCATTTCAACTCATTCATGACTCATAAGGAAGAACAGAGACGCGAACTGGTGAACGCGTTCCTCAACGAGATTCTCCCTTTTAAACCGGATGTAATAGCGGGAGATCTCAATAATATTGCGTCGAGGCTCACCTTAAAAGGTGGAGACGTTCACCCGCGAAACAGTTTGTTTTCTCTATACCTGGAGAAGAAACTTGCAGCATTCAACAAAATAGCAGGAAGGCACTCACAAGTGCGACATCTTTGCTTGAACAACTCCGACCAGCACAGACTGGCACGTGCAGATCGTCTACCGGCGGACCCGGCGAAGAAAGTTGCTGACCTTGACTGTATCAACAGTTATATCCTTGACTGGAGTAAAACGCCGCACACGGCGTCACCTAGTCCAAGAGATGTTACACCTGCCGCCGAAAGAACATACTGGGAGCGAATCTCAGATATGTGGCAGGACATGAACAATAACAGGGATATTGATATCCGTCTGTTTGTCTCAGTCAAGCAGTACTATTCAACTTTTTCTAACCTTGACCTATGGTTGAGTCCCTCTGACAAAGATTGGCACAGCCCTTTGGGCTTCACGATACAACCAATCCTTACAAAAGGGAAACACAACCGGTCAGATGCCCAGGTTCAGAAGATCGCTGACAAGCGAAAGGCTTTCAAGCAGCGTAATGCTGAATACTGGGGTTACAAAGATTCATTCGTTTACTCATCCGGCAACAGCTGGTACGACAGATCGCAACCATCAGGTAGCCATCACAGATACGGAAGATTCTGGGAATGGCCACAGCCTGAACGTCCCAGCGAGCCTGAAGGTCCTCCTCCAAGAAGGAACCAGGAATCATCGTCCTCTTCACAACAAGATCTACCAAGATCAAGGTCCAGGCCTCAAAGAACCAATATTGTTGACAAGCTCAACATGTCTTTGGAAGAGCTGGATGGACTAGAAGAAGAACCGTCACCAACAAAAAGTGACATCGAAGAACACGAAAGAGAAACATCAAACTTGATGTCTGCTCAGAGAGATGAAGAGGAACAAGAGGACGAATCCTCCAGCCGGAGAAGAAGAAGGAAGGCATCGCGTCCACCGTCTGCTCCGAGCGGCAAGGCACTCAGAACAGCTGCTACAGCAGCGGGGTTGTCGGGCTGGTTCGGACACCGCAACCGAGGTGGAGCGAACGCAGAGTCTATCAAGACTGATGAAACTTCACTTCCAAACTCACTAACCAGTGAGCAGGACTTCTCCGTCTTCAGCATCGCGTGGAATGTGTTTCTGCTGCTAATGGGCTTACACTGGATGTGGAAGCAGATTACCAGGCCTCCTATCAGATGTATGGAGCGCCAACAACCAAAATCAAAAGCAGCAGCGAACCAAAGGGTTCCATTCCTCGAACCCGAGGATGAACCGCAGACACGTGAACCTTTAGGACCCAACAGGGTCAATTCCGGAGAAACAACTGATCTACGACCTATCTGGCATACTTCCCGAAGCGAAGTCTACCATCTCTCAGACAGCTGTTATCAGCTCAAGCAAGCAAGAGATGTTTGCAGGAAGGTGCTGTGCAAAAACTGCCTCCATGCAGTACAAGTTGCGGAGATTCGCAGGAACGATCCTTTTCAAAGAGGTGATACACGTCCACGTGGCACCGAAAGAGACATTGAGCGCTTCCAGACCTACGATGATGCAAGTACCACTCCTCATATGACGCAATTATTCAAAGATGCATTGCATGCACAAATGGCCGAAGAAGCCATGCAGATTACCTATACATCGATCCCCAAGGGATCCTCGGCAAAAGCCAAAGGTACATCTGCACTCTCAAGTGCCGCATCGTCGTCAGCGCCCAAGGCAATGCCACCAGGGCCTAACAAGGCAAACATGTCACCTCCACCTAAGAGTCCTCCGCCAAAGGCGAAAGGAACAGTACCTTCAGATCCTCCAAGACCAAAAGGTCCTACCAGAAGAGGAGGTCAAAATCGGCGCATTCAACGAAAGGCAGCCAGAGAAGCCCACAACAGTGGACTCTGCACCTATGCAGACGCTGCACTTAACGAAGCCAATCAAGGCCAGGCAATTAACATTACGTGCCGAAACATGGCAGCAAGACACGTCAGCTCTATCGATGCAACGGTAGAAGCAGCCGATCAGTTTACACAACGCGTGCTACAGCACGTAGAAACATATGATGAAGAGGAACCGTGGAGCACGGAGTTTCTACCAGTCGTGGAAGTCCTATTCAGGAACTTAAGCGGCGACGAAACAACTGTCATACATGACAATCAAACGGTAACTATGCCTCTTACGAAATACACAGACCTCCTCAGAATCGCACAATCATTGCGAAGCTCTATCCAGAGAGACAAGGAGGAAAGGAAGGAACATCTTGACACCATCCAAGATACTCTATCCAGAGTGGAAATCCTTCTAACAGCACTGAAGGACTCAAGGACAGTCTTTAACCAATTGGTCCATTCCTCACTAGAGATAGAGCGAAGAAATAACAATCTCAAAAATGTCCTCGAGACACTCTTTGACGACCAAAGCTCTGAGGAAGACCAGTCAGAATCTGACAATGAAGAAGTCCTAACTCCTTCTGCAGCACAGTACTGGAATAGCCTTTATGCCCACGCCTTATCTCCTTCAGGAGATGAAAGTGAAAGATCATGGGCGTCCTCAGACGGACAGCTTGAAAGAAGAAGGGCTGAACGGGCAAAGGCTAAGCAGCCACAACCGGCTAAAGCCAAGGCAACTCCAGTCAGCTCACAAGCTGCGCCAAAGGCCGAGCCAAAGGCGACAACATCCAACCATGGATATGATACTGCAGACGCCGCCTTCACCAGGGCTGAGAACAGACTACTCGGAATTTATTCAAGTTCCGAAGAAGATCACTCAGACCCGGATGAGCCACATCCGAACGTCTACGCTCGAGCCTATGATCCAAACCTGGATCCAAATCTGAGATAAGGAAAATCTCAGAGTTTCACAACAGTGACTCACAAAGCTCTAACAAGAGCAAAGTGAAGGGTTGCATAATTCGATGTAGAAAATATCACCAGACATGATCTTGTACAGACGATCTCTCTGACCAACATGCATGAGTGTGTGCAAAAGGAGTGTCCTCAGCAGTGTACTTCAGTGCTACCTAGCATAAACAATATGCTGTTTTTATCATGAGTCCAAAACTCCGCAACTGTGACAGTGGGCATAATAGTATATGTGTGAATGTGCGGCCATGCTTCCGGTAAAAGAAAATTAGTGTCTGTTTGAAACCATAAACCTCTAAAGGGGTAGCTCTAACAGGTACCTACAGCAATGGCTGCATGCTCATACATATACATTCCGCTGCCCATTGGCTCACAGTGGTTTTACCATATTGAGACAAGACAAGCTCTCCTTGCGTAGCAAGACAAAACAACTACTGTCCGTGTGCAGGGCGCTGCCCTTTGATCCTTAGGGAATAACTGGTCATACACCTCCTCACAAGGAGTATTCCTTGGGGGTGTATCGGCACAGTTTTCCCCCCCTCTCCCCCTTTCAGGGCCCATGGCCCATGTCCCTTCCCCTCCTTCCTGTCTTCCCTCCTCTACCCTTTCCTCCTCTCCCCTCCCTTTTCCCCATCTCTTCCCTTTCCCCTCCCTCTCCCCTTTCCCGGCCTTTCCACTGGTTAATAAGTTAATAATAGTCAATAATAGTAGTAGTAATAATAGTAATGTATTGTAATATTAGTAATACTGTAAAAATACAATAATACTAGTAATAATAGTAATAATAGTAATAATAGTAATAATAGTAATAATAGCAATAATAGTAATAATAGTACTAATAGTAGTAATAATAGTAATAATAGTAATAACAGTAATAATAGTATTAATTTTCGTAATAGTAGTAATCATAGTAATAATGGTAATACTAATAGTAATAGTCATAATCGTAGTAAAAATTACAATAGTAATAGTTAAGTTGTAATTGTAGTAATTGTACTAGTAAGGGCAATATCAGTAATAGTATCAGTATCAGTAACAATAATTGGATTTAAGTAATAGTAATACTGATAATAATAAGAGTAATACTAAGCAGTCTATCACAGTGTTTATTTCATGGTCATAGTGGAAGGGAAGGGAAAGGAGTGGAGGGGGGAAGAGACCTGGCAAAGAGGGCAGAAAGAGCAGAGCAGGAGAAAGAGAGTGGGCAGATGCAGAGGGAAAGAAAGGGAAGAGAGCGAGAGAGAGAGAAAGAGAGAGAGAGAGAGAGAGAGAGAGAGAGAGAGAGAGAGGGGAGAGGGGGAGAAGTTGTCCCAATCAGTGATCAGACAAAAAGCAAACTTCCCTAGACCTTAATACCCGAATGGCCCGCCACTCCCAACACAAATCCCAAACTCCTTCAGGCCCTGTCAGGATGTCAGGCCAGGTGCGATGATTGGACGAGGCACTGGTCGGGCCCCGCAAGGGGCTGAACCCCGCAAGGGGTGTCACTGCAGGCCTGAAGGCCGCCGACAAGGGTGCAGTGTTGAACCCCGAAAGGGGTGTGGTTTTGGGACTCCGAGAGGAGTCATGCAAACCCCGCAAGGGGTGTCAGCCAGAACCCCGAAAGGGGTGTGGACCTGGACCTCGAAAGAGGTCAAAGAACCCTGAAAGGGGTACTGCAACAAGAACCCCGAAAGGGGTGAGATTCAGCCCTGCAGAGGGGGCGTGCAGGTGGCCCAGACTTGTCTCTCGTTTCTCTCTCCTTGTTTTTCTCTCTCCTATTGGTTTTCCAAAAGTCGGCCATGTTCCCGAAGTCGTGGGCCGGGCGCTCGGCCGCAGTCTTCTGCAAGCCATGAGGGAGAGGAGCTCGGCAAAAGCAGGTGAGGGAGAGTGACAGAGAGGAGTTGGGAAAGGGTTCAAGCGAGAGAGAGAAGAGAGAGCCAGAGAAAGCGAGAGAGCTGCGAGAGAGAGAGAGAGAGAGAGAGACAGAGAGCTTTAGAAGAGAGAGCGAGAGAGGGGTATGCTGTATACTGTATACACAGTCTTCGCAGCGTGTTCTGTTGTGCTCAGCACGCGCTCATGGCCATCAGCGACTTCCGAAGCCATAAGCCCTTAACCTTAAACCCTCTTAGAGAGTCTTTACTATCACCGTGTAAACCGTCTGCTTCACAGCCGGCGCGCGATCAAGGGAGCTAGGAAGAGCTAGATGAAATTTTTCCTTCACTCAGAAGCCCAGCTGCTACACGTTTTTTGCACTCCTGTGAAGCCGCATTGGCGGCGTTGGCCAGGTCCAGAAATAGTAAGGATCGACAGATTGGCTCTTTCTTGATTCTCTCAGTGGTGGGGCTTAGCGGCATAGCCGTTCTTAGTTGATGGAGTGATTTGTCTGATGATCTGTCGTGATGCATGTGGCATGGTCCGGGCTGCGTGGCTCCTGCTTGGACGTCGGCGGAGGCGCCGGCTGTTGCTGCCCTAAACCCTACAGACCCTAAACCCTAGATCCTGCGAAAACAGGTGATCCAACATCCTCTTCCGGCTGGACATGAACGAAAGCCTCTACGACTCGGGCTTGGAGGTGCCTATATGCGTCGGGTCTTTCCACTGGGTCTTCTTCAGCACATGCAGTGGACCACGGGGTGCTGAGATTGATGGTGACTCACTGTATTTTGGCATGATCACAGCCACTTAGTGCTTGTCAGACAGCCACAGCTCATGTCGCAGCACACACATGCATCAGGACAGCAGTGAGCATTCATAGCATTTTTAAGCCGCGTTCCGATCATGGTGGTGACCGTTGCTGACTTTCGGCAGACGATTGGCAATTTCCTTCGCGATCCAGAAACATATGAAAGCAGGAAGGGTCGCCTGATCACCATGCTCGGCTGGTCGGACTCCGTGATCAAGCGCATCGTGAAAGACTGTGAGGTCGATGATGCCTACAGCTGTGTGAACATCGTTGGGACTGCAATGGACACGTACAACACAGGCGACAAGCCTCCCAGCCCCCAGCAGATTCGCAACAGCGACGTGGGCATTCAGGACGAGGACGATTGAGTGTTGATGTGCACGGTCCTGGAGTCAAGTGAGCTGGCCAATGTTGGACGGAGATATAGCAGCTCGCTCTCATTGGGAGTCAAGTGAGCTGGCCAATGTTGGACGGAGATATAGCAGCTCGCTCTCATTGGGCCGAGTCATAGGACATGTCGGCGGGCCGTGTGTGCCGGGTTTCCACACACATATGACATATGACATATGCACTTGGCAAGACACAGCAACACAGCAGAAGAAGTAGAAAGAAACACGGCCAGGCCAGTAGCCACGGCGATCCGAGGGGTGAGTTTCCAGCCGGGGCTGTGTGTGCCGTTTTTTGTTTGAAATGGGTTCGCAGCCTAGGCATACTAGGTCGGGCCATAGCGATTTCGATTGTCATCGGGGGGAATAGCGCACACAGCCCTGCCGAGAGCTTGTTATGGTGAAAATGTCAGCCGTGTGTGCGGGCTTTGGTATTTCACCCCCTCCCACCCCTTCCCACATTAAGGAGTCCAGGGCACCCGAACCCATTCGACCCGACGGTAGGAGTGCCTGTCAAGAGCCTGCCTGCACTTGTCCTTGAAGTGGCTTTGGGGTTCCGGTTTGCTTCATGTTTGCCCTTGGGGCTTTGTTCCGAAAGTGTTGCTTTGCCATGCTCTGCAGGTGCTGTGGTCTCGACTGTGCACATGGCGGACGCGAAGGTTCGACTGCCCTTGAAAAGCCGAAGGACAGACTTATTCACGCCGTGCCCCGGTCGTACCCATAACCACATCAGGTCTCCAAGACTCCAAGGTTTGTAGCCTCTGGTCGATAGAGCACAGTAGGTAAGGGAAGTCGGCAAAGTAGATCCGTAACTTCGGGAAAAGGATTGGCTCTGCGGGTTGTGCACAGGGGTCCTTGTCTTGATGTCTGAGCTGAGCAGAAGTTACTTGACGCCTCTGGTGGAGAGTGGAATCTCTTTAAGCCCTAAGCCTAAGCCCTAAACCCCAAACCCTAAACCCGGCACAAACCCTAATGGCCAGGCGATCGACTGCCCTTGAAAAGCCGAAGGACAGACTTATTCACGCCCGTGCCCTGGTCGTGCCCATAACTGCATCAGGTCTCCAAGACTCCAAGGTTTGTAGCCTCTGGTCGATAGAGCACAGTAGGTAAGGGAAGTCGGCAAAGTAGATCCGTAACTTCGGGAAAAGGATTGGCTCTGCGGGTTGTGCACAGGGGTCCTTGTCTTGATGTCTGAGCTGAGCAGAAGTTACTTGACGCCTCTGGTGGAGAGTGGAATCTCTTTAAGCCCTAAGCCTAAGCCCTAAACCTAAACCCTAAACCCTAAAGCTTGAACCCAAACCCTAATGGCCAGGAGATCGACTGCCCTTGAAAAGCCGAAGGACAGACTTATTCACGCCCGTGCCCTGGTCGTGCCCATAACTGCATCAGGTCTCCGCGACTCCAAGGTTTGTAGCCTTTTGTCGATAGAGCAAAGTAGGCAAGGCAAGTCGGCGAAGTAGATCCGTAACTTCGGGAAAAGGATTGGCTCTGCGGGTTGTGCACACGGGTCCTTGTCTTGATGTCTGAGCTGAGCAGAAGTTACTTGACGCCTCTGGTGGAGAGTGGAATCTCTTTAAGCCCCAAGCCCTAAGCCTAAACCCTAAAGCTTGAACCCAAACCCTAATGGCCAGGCGATCGACTGCCCTTGAAAAGCCGAAGGACAGACTTATTCACGCCCGTGCCCTGGTCGTACCCATAACTGCATCAGGTCACCAAGACTCCAAGGTTTGTAGCCTCTGGTCGATAGAGCAAAGTACGTAAGGGAAGTCGGCAAAGCAGATCCGTAACTTCGCGAAAAGGATTGGCTCTGCGGGTTGTGCACAGGGGTCCTTGTCTTGATGTCTGAGAACAGAAGTTACTTGACGCCTCTGTTGGAGAGTGGAATCTCTTTAAGCCCTAAGCCCTAAGCCCTAAACCCCAAACCCTAAACCCTGAACCCAAACCCTAATGGCCAGGCGATCGACTGCCCTTGAAAAGCCGAAGGACAGACTTATTCACGCCCGTGCCCTGGTCGTGCCCATAACTGCATCAGGTCTCCAAGACTGCAAGGTTTGTAGCCTCTGGTCGATAGAGCACAGTAGGTAAGGGAAGTCGGCAAAGTAGATCCGTAACTTCGGGAAAAGGATTGGCTCTGTGGGTTGTGCACAGGGGTCCTTGTCTTGATGTCTGAGCTGAGCAGAAGTTACTTGACGCCCTCTGTTGGAGAGTGGAATCTCTTTAAGCCTTAAGCCCAAAACCCCAAACCCTAAACCCTGAACCGAAACCCTAATGGCCAGGCGATCGACTGCCCTTGAAAAGCCGAAGGACAGACTTATTCACGCCCGTGCCCTGGTCGTGCCCATAACTGCATCAGGTCTCCGCGACTCCAAGGTTTGTAGCCTCTGGTCGATAGAGCAAAGTAGGTAAGGGAAGTCGGCAAAGTAGATCCGTAACTTCGGGAAAAGGATTGGCTCTGCGGGTTGTGCACAGGGGTCCTTGTCTTGATGTCTGAGCTGAGCAGAAGTTACTTGACGCCTCTGGTGGAGAGTGGAATCTCTTTAAGCCCTAAGCCTAAGCCCTAAACCCTAAACCCTAAAGCTTGAACCCAAACCCTAATGGCCAGGAGATCGACTGCCCTTGAAAAGCCGAAGGACAGACTTATTCACGCCCGTGCCCTGGTCGTGCCCATAACTGCATCAGGTCTCCGCGACTCCAAGGTTTGTAGCCTTTTGTCGATAGAGCAAAGTAGGCAAGGCAAGTCGGCGAAGTAGATCCGTAACTTCGGGAAAAGGATTGGCTCTGCGGGTTGTGCACAGGTTTTTTTTGTCTTGATGTCTGAGCTGAGCAGAAGTTACTTGACGCCTCTGTTGGAGAGTAGAATCTCTGCTGAAGGACAGATTTATTCACGCCCGTGTACCCATAACCGCATCAGGTCTCCAAGACTCCAAGGTTTGTAGCCTCTGGTCGATAGAGCAAAGTACGTAAGGGAAGTCGGCAAAGCAGATCCGTAACTTCGCGAAAAGGATTGGCTCTGCGGGTTGTGCACAGGGGTCCTTGTCTTGATGTCTGAGCTGAGCAGAAGTTACTTGACGCCTCTGATGGAGAGTGGAATCTCTTTAAGCCCTAAGCCCTAAGCCCTAAACCCCAAACCCTAAACCCGGCACAAACCCTAATGGCCAGGCGATCGACTGCCCTTGAAAAGCCGAAGGACAGACTTATTCACGCCCGTGCCCTGGTCGTGCCCATAACTGCATCAGGTCTCCAAGACTCCAAGGTTTGTAGCCTCTGGTCGATAGAGCAAAGTACGTAAGGGAAGTCGGCAAAGCAGATCCGTAACTTCGCGAAAAGGATTGGCTCTGCGGCGGGTTGTGCACAGGGGTCCTTGTCTTGATGTCTGCGCTGAGCAGAAGTTACTTGACGCCTCTGTTGGAGAGTGGAATCTCTTTAAGCCTTAAGCCCAAAACCCCAAACCCTAAACCCTGAACCCAAACCCTAATGGCCAGGCGATCGACTGCCCTTGAAAAGCCGAAGGACAGACTTATTCACGCCCGTGCCCTGGTCGTACCCATAACTGCATCAGGTCTCCAAGACTCCAAGGTTTGTAGCCTCTGGTCGATAGAGCACAGTAGGTAAGGGAAGTCGGCAAAGTAGATCCGTAACTTCGGGAAAAGGATTGGCTCTGCGGCGGGTTGTGCACAGGGGTCCTTGTCTTGATGTCTGCGCTGAGCAGAAGTTACTTGACGCCTCTGTTGGAGAGTGGAATCTCTTTAAGCCCTAAGCCCTAAGCCCTAAACCCCAAACCCTAAACCCTGAACCCAAACCCTAATGGCCAGGCGATCGACTGCCCTTGAAAAGCCGAAGGACAGACTTATTCACGCCCGTGCCCTGGTCGTACCCATAACTGCATCAGGTCTCCGCGGCTCCAAGGTTTGTAGCCTCTGGTCGATAGGCACAGTAGGTAAGGGAAGTCGGCAAAGTAGATCCGTAACTTCGGGAAAAGGATTGGCTCTGCGGGTTGTGCACAGGGGTCCTTGTCTTGATGTCTGAGCTGAGCAGAAGTTACTTGACGCCTCTGTTGGAGAGTGGAATCTCTTTAAGCCCTAAGCCCTAAGCCCTAAACCCCAAACCCTAAACCCTGAACCCAAACCCTAATGGCCAGGCGATCGACTGCCCTTGAAAAGCCGAAGGACAGACTTATTCACGCCCGTGCCCTGGTCGTACCCATAACTGCATCAGGTCTCCAAGACTCGGTCGATAGAGCAAAGTAGGTAAGGGAAGTCGGCAAAGCGAGGTTTCAGGGGTCTGTTGGCAGGCAGGTGGGAATCGCCGAGGCTGCGAGGCTTGTGTGTCTGCGTGCGTGAGGGCAGCTGCATGAAGGGTTCGCTTGTTGGTAGGGCTTCCTTTTTTTTAGGATTGATAGGCTGCCTCACGTTCCCGCAAACTTCGGGCCTCGCGGCTCGCCTCAGGCCTCTTCTGCGCTCCCAGCGCGGACGCACCTCGAGCCTCCTGCGAAGGCTGGGGTGGTTTTGGGTTGTGTGGGGTGGGGGGAGGGGGGGTAGGGGGCGGAGTGCGGGAAGGTGTTTTTTGCGGGTTTTTCGGATCCCCCACCACCACTTCTTCAGTTCCGGCCCAAGCCCACCCAACCACCCTTTTTTGGCTGGATTTTGGGGGTTGGGTTGCCTCATTTTTTGAGACGAGCATGCTTAACAGCTCTCTTTCTTGTCATTATCTCGTCTATTGTGTTTTGGGCAGGAAGACAGGTTGTAATATCAGGACCAAAGTGGTAGTACTGCTAGCCTGCTAGCTGCTACTGTCACACCTTTCTCTCTGGCTCTCTTTTTCAGGTTTCATTTAAGGCCAACATCCCTAGGGCTAGCTGGCAATGACCTGTAGTGTAGTGTTCATGGGCTGCTGCCAGCTAGCCGGCCGCAAGCTTGAGACAACAGACACATACACATCATACACTGAACCTGCTTCCCGATGGCTGTATGATAAAGCTCAATTCAGATCAGAATGCAACATGCTACATGCAGGCCCTGGGCTATGACGCCCGCTTCCTGCACACTTCCTGTTCCATATGCCTTTGCCTCAGATTGACTTATTGGATCGATGACCGCGGCGGAGTCACTGTTTGCAGAATCGTCCATCAATTAGTGGTTGTAACAAGTGACTGCACTGAGCTTTCTTTTGATGCTCGCAGGCGTGAGTGCTTTGTGTAAGCGGCATGCTGTCAAGCTGCCACCAGCAGTTGATGCCTCCATATGTCATTCCACCCCAAAACTCTAGCACCATGTCACCATGTCCACGTCCGCTTCCAGACTCAGAGTGCAGCGACGACGCAGTGCTACACCTCTTGTAGATACGTTGCAGCAGCAGCAGGAATAGAATAGATAGACTAGATACTGTCGGCGACAGCAGTTGCAGCAGGCGTAGTGTGAAAGCAATGGGCTGGTCGGACGAGGAGTGGAAAATATGGAGGCAACAGCAGAGAGCAGCTTCGACACCTCCTCCTCCAGCTCCTCCTCCACCTCGTGCAGCCGAGAGCTCTGGACACGGCCAGGGTTCAGCACCTGCTCCAGCCGAGAGCTCTGGTGCTGCCGACGAGAAGCGCAGCCTTAGCCTGCCACTACCCAAGGAATGGGAAGTGGACGTGGCGCCCAATGAGCGCCACGGCACCAAGGACTTCGCGAAGGTGCGGCGAGACTGCAATCGGGTGCTGCAGAGGATGTATAACCAGTGGCAGTTTGAAGTCTCTGGTACTGCAAGAGCCGCCTTAGTAAATCAAAGCACAACCAACACCGTCCTCTTGGAGGAAAAAAACAAGGTGGCTTTGCTTGAAAAGACGGTGAGCGAGCTCGAGGCCAAGGAGCGCAAGCACAAGAACAACTTGGAAAACATGAAGAAGGAACTGCAGATGGAATACGAAAGCCAGCGGCTCATGGACCGGCGTCGCGCCGACAAGGAGAAGGAGGACTTTGAAAAGAAGCACAAAGACGACCAGTGCCGTGCCGACGAGGAGAAGAGGCAGCTCAAACAAGACATGGAGCAAATGCTGGAGAAACAGAAAGCAAGGATCCTGCAACTCCAGGACGAGCACTCACGTGAGAAGAAGGAGTTGAACAACGAGCACAGGAAGAAGATCGTGCGGATCAGGCTTGAGGTCGAAGACTACAGGAAGAAGGTGAGCCAGAACACGACTCGGTGGGGCGTGCAGCTCGCCCGCCAAACGGAGGCCGCCAAGCAGGCTGTCAAGGAGGTGGCACGGCTGAAGCGCGAGATCAGCCTTGCCGAGGATCCGGGCTGGAAGAGCAGTGAGTTCTGGTTTGGCCTCACTGCGTTTCATGATTGTTGTGCAGGATCTGAAAGCTGCTTCTTTGCCGTCGGGAGGCGCGACCGAGGACCGTTTGTTGCTCACATTTGGAGCTTGGAGTCAGTGTCCAGAGTTTTAAAACACGACAGACAGACAAACAATGTGCAGGACCCTGCCACCTTGGGTGACAATGACAAGGCCGATTCGCTACTCCTTTGAAAGGTTCACTTGTCTTGGGATTGAAATTCGAGGGCCCATGTTCCGCGCAGGAGCTTGTGCCGATCTCCCCAACCAGTGTTCGAAGCCCAACGTCTCCTGCCTTCCTTCACGGCCACGGCCTCGTTTTGAACCCCGGCCCAAACCTGCTCTCATGCTGACTCATTCATGCTTCTGAGGAGATGCGTCGGATCGATCGCGTTCGCCTGTCTCAACAAGGACGGCAAACTCTACCTGTCTTTTCTCGTATAATTTAAAGAAAGAATCCTGAAGGACCCTCATCCGTTCACCAAGCAGCTGATGGCCGATGGATGAAGAGGGCGTTGCTGCGCCAAAGCAAAAGACGACGAGACACTGCTCACTGCTTGTGTTTGCATCTGCTTTCGTGGCGGGTGTTCACTGTCATGTTTATCCTGCCGAGGCTGTGGACGATGGCAGACAAGCGGTGCAGCAGTCAACTCAGGGGAATGAACGGTTCTCAATGCATGTAGAATTGGGGACTTCGGGAGCTAGGTCAAGCTGATTCAAAGGGCTTCCGACTTCCGATCAGATGAGGGGTGTCTGTCCCGCACCTACTTGGTAATTCAGGCACTCCAGCTGCAGCCACGGCTTTCCGGAGTGTTTTTTCTGGCCTGGGTCGCGAACCTTTGAACTGAGACCACGCGCAGCTCAGAGGACGCATCCACACCGTCGGAGTCAGCCCACCCGGCCCCCTGCATCCCTCTTCAATGAGACGGCCAGACATGGAAAACGCATGCAGCGCGGCCGCCCTGGCAAAAATGCCAGCGCAGATATGATTGAGCTCAGGTCACATCATTGAGTATGAGCAAGGACCATTGAGCTCAGATCACGACATTGAGTATGAGCAAGGACGATTGAGCTCAGGTCACATCATTGAGTATGAGCAAGGACGATTGAGCTCAGATCACATCATTGAGTATGAGCAAGGACCATTGAGCTCAGATCACGACATTGAGTATGAGCAAGGACGATTGAGCTCAGATCACATCATTGAGTATGAGCAAGGACCATTGAGCTCAGATCACAGCATCGAGTATGAGCAAGGACGATTGAGCTCAGATCACAGCATCGAGTATGAGCAAGGGCAGCATGGAGTATGAGCAAGGACCGGAGATCTGAGCTGTTGGGTTCGTGCTGCATATTGCACTACATGTATCTCTCCGGTTCGCGCTCGTTTGGTTTCTTCATGTGGGGGCCATCACTTATGTGTCTCGAGTCAGCATTTCGCTGCGCTGCATCCTCCGGGCCAGGCCGCTGCTGAGATTTCTTATGCAGCTGCTGCGGGTTTGTGTCTTAGTTTACATCCATCTGTGGGTCTGGTCCTCCAAGCACGCCTGGAGCTGGAGTCCATAGTGTGATTCAAGAAGCTGACATATCTGGGTCGCGGCAGCTCTTTCAGCAGTTTGTTATGGTTTCGGGATATAAAGGTTCAGCGACTGGATGCCACTGCCCTGTTAGCTGGCTGCTGGCTGTCTGTGAGGCCTGCCTGCCGCTGGCCCAGGCCTAGGCAGGCCGACTGAGCCGGTGGAAACATGTGAGCCTGCAGTCGAAGCACTCCCGGTCACTCCCGTTTTGACAGTGTGTGATTTCTGACATTGGGGCACCATGCAGCAGGCCAAACCCGAGACCAGCAAAGCCTACAGCCTACAGCCTACAGCCTCTCTGTCAGTTTGTGTTCGCTGCCTGGTGAAGGCTGCGGTGCCTGGAATAGATGCTTCTTCCTGTGCGGGCTCTGGTGCCAGTGGATGAGATCGACTGCCGCGGTCGCGTCCTTGGTTGGTTGGATTTGTTTTCGCTCCCTGTCGGTTTCTTTGCTGTCCGACGCCGATACCTTCCCTTCGGATGACATGGTCCATGGCTGTGACCTCGAATCTTGCATCGTCATTGTAGACTAGAGACTACACTAGAGCCTCGTAAAAGCCCCGTGCTTCGCATGTCGCTTGCAATGCCTTTCAGCATGTCGTGCTCTGAGCTTAGGGAGCATGCGTGCGGCATGCGTGTCAATGCGTTTGCCTCCGTGTGCGTGTGATGAAGACTCAAGCACAGCCAGAAACAGTGTAGATCAGCCCGCATCAGCCCGCACCACAGTCTAGCCATGCCGGCGATGCAGGCCGGGAAACCCGTCAAGGCAAGCAAGAAGCCGGCTGCCGCAATGTCGTTGAAGTCCACTCAGGCAGTGAAAGCCACGCAGAAGGTGACATCAGGGAAATCCGTCAAGGCAAGTAAGAAGCCGGCCGGCGCGAGCCCCGTGATGGCCGGGAGTGCCGCCTCCATGAATGCGATGGAGGCAACGACAGCTGACAAGCCCGGGCCTGCGGACTGGCTCAGCCACAAGATGATGACAGGGCCGCGAGATGAGGTTGAAGTGATGACCCTCATTGGCGGCGAGTGGAGACGCAGCGCAATGATACCGAAACGGTGGAGCTTGGGCGAGACCTTGGCCAAGCTAAGTCTGCCGACGTGCAATTCTGGTCGACCTCTGGAGGTCACACAAGTTGTCATCAACACTGTAGAGCTCTGAGTCTGATCCAGTTGGCCGAAAATAGCAGTACGCAGCACTGCCTCGTGGGGGGGGGGGGCGGGGTCGGCTGCCGACTGCTCGCATCAACATCAGGTCCAAAGGCTACCTCCGACGCTTTGGTCGTCACCTGAGATGAGCTGGTCTCGTGTAGTTCGGCGCTCCCCTGTTACAGTCCTGTGTGGTTGGATATTCGGAGTCGTGTGCTAGAGTGCTAGGTCAGGTCTCTGGAAGCTCCGAAGCATTCCGATGCAGTGTGCAGACTCAGACGGTATTTTGGATTTGTCCGGATGAATGTTACCTGCGACCCCTCTTGTTTTTGACCGTCCTGCGCACCCAGAGTCGCCCAGACCCTCACCGCTTCCCCGTTAGACTGTTGGGTTAAGGCTAAGGGATGGTTGTTATGGTAAGGACTAGGGCTAGGGGTAGGGGGCCTTTGGGGTTTTGCGGCTCGGTTCTGCATTCTATTGTATTCCCTGGCTAGGGAAGTAAGGCTTGCCCGGAAAACCTTGAGCATGGTTTGCCCGGCAATGCCCAAGTATCACGAAACTCAGAAAACAAGGATACGGAATCATACGCAGACTGCCGTGTTCTGTATCCATGACTCTGAGGCTTTTTCGAGGTGCCATGATCGGCCCGGCCGTGTCTCTTCCTGCTCCAGGGCCGGGCGCGCAAGTCAGTTCTCAGTTGTTGGTCAACGAATTGCGGATTAACTGTTGACTGCTTTTAGGCTTTAAGGTTTGGGTTTATAGGCTAGGCTATAGTGGCTGGCTATACTGCTATACTCCACCTGTATACAACATCGGCAAAGGGATTTGGGCGGGGATATACCGGGAATCCTGGTTTTACATCTCTGCACTGTATCTGACTCATATTTAATATGAAAGATTCGGTTGCGGGTGTATC